>JACBWW010000266.1:0-27173 GCA_020086605.1 Lanius collurio | reverse complement strand
TTTTTAATATATTTATATATATTTTTAATATATTTATATGTTTATATATATTTATATCACTCCCTACGGAAATGGAATTCCTTCTCTCCCACCTTCCATTTCTTCTGATCTGTAAATAAAAATGAAGTGCGTATTTTTCCTGTTCCACGCATTTTCCCTCACGTTTCTGCAGTGAAAGGATGAGGTGGTGCCTGTGAACTGGAGGTACATCCACACCCCAACCCAGGGATGCACAACCAGCCAAGGAAAAGAGCGAGACCCCCCGACAGAAGCCGCGGGCAGCCTGGTGGGAAAAACAAGGAGAACAAGAGGTGGGTGCAGGGAAGAAAGGGACAGGGGGACAAGCGCATCCCGACCCCTCCCCGTGTCTCCGGCTGCCCCCGCGTACCTCGGAGCGGACGCGTCGGGAAGGGGCGTCCTCCCAAACCGCCCGAATCTCCCGGGGTTTTGCGTGGGGACGGGTCTAGACGAGGCCAGCTGGGCGGCGAGCCGGGACGCCGCGGGGTCCCAGCGGGACGGGGTCCGTGGCAGCCTCTCTGCCGAGCTCCGGCGAAGAAAACCGGCCGCCGCCGCGGCTGCCTCGGACATCGCGGCACCGCTCGAGCTCGGGCTCCTTGCCGGCCCTCGGCTGCCCCATTTGTCCCTTCTGTCACCACCACCCCCTTCCCGTCTCACTTACCATTCTTTCCCCTCCCCCATTGCTTCTATCCTGGGCACCCACCGAGGTCTTTCCCTCCTCCTCTTCCTCCTCCTCCTCCTTCCCGGCCGCTCCGGCTCTGCTCCTCTCCTCCGTGCCAAAGCTCTTTTCCCTGCCCAGCACCAGGATCGCGTTTCCAGCACCTCCCTCCACCTGTCCCCAAGCCCTGACCTTCTCTCCGGGATCTTGGCAGCCCTTTAACCCTCTCCAAGAACCTCAGGACAAGGCTCATCCCTCCTTCCAGAGGCTCAGCGGGGCTGGGGAAGGAGCGAAGCTTTTCATCCCTCTTCCCAAACGGTCAAAAAATGGTTCATCTCGCTGCTCATCTTTGGGGGGAAAAGGGCAGGAACGTCTCCTGTGGGGCATCTCCCACCTGCCACTGGTGTGTTGGTCAGGTAAGGAGAGGTTGGGACACCCAAGCCGACAGGAAGAGGAGGAAAATAAAAGGCAGAGTGAGTCCCTGTCAGATAAATATCTCTTGCCTATAAATCTATAGATCAATGAATATCTACTGGATACACACATCCTTTATTTTCCCTGACTTCCAGCAGCTCCCTGATGCTCCTCTCCCAAAATTCCCAGCCGGGAACTTCCCAGCCCTGCACTGGAGGAAAAAAAATGTCAGGATGAGACCAGGAGGAAGCTCCTTGTCTTGCCCTTGGGGTTTGGGTGTCGGGATTGTGTTCGGGGCAGCCAGCTGATCCCAGACCACCAGGAATGCTGAATCTGGAGAGCTGGAAAGAGGAGCAGCTGCCTGAGGGAGGGAAGCAAGGACACGAGCCAGATCCAGCTGCCAGTGCCGAGCCTGAAGGTTTATTTTAGAGCTGAGACTAAATCAAGGTGCATGGCAGGAGCCTCGGGGGGCCCGCCATCCCAAATTGCAAGTGATGAGCATTCAGGATTCATTTGAGGAGTGCCAGAGCTCATCAGGATCCTGGTCTTGGCCCGACCACGGGTCAGTCCGTGGGCTCCTTGCCCCACTCCTCATTGCAGAGGTCAGTCTCACAGCAGGAGTAGCGGGAGGTCAGGTGGGACTCAACGTCAGATGCCCGCTCCCGGCCACAGTTCAGGGTGGATGTGCAGCCTTGCTGGTAAAAAAGGGTCACCTTCCCTGCAGGGGAGAGGAGAATGCCACAAACCCCATAAAAATCAGACTTTGGGCTTTGAGGAGAAACCAAGCTCTGAAATATACTCCCCAAATCAAGTCACATCTTGGCTTAATTAAGAGAAAAAGGAACGGGGATGGAGCCGCGCCCGGAGTGCCGAGGGACCCCCCTGCCCGGCGGGGGTCTCTGCGTGGTCACGGCCTTAATTAATGACAGGAGTAATTAGCACGTGATTAATTCCGCTCCCTCCCTGCTCCGGGTCATTTCCAGGGCCCTCGGTGCCCACCCCATCCCGGTGTTTGAGCAGCTGCTCGGGCCCCACCGGGGCCTTCCCGAGCGTGAAATTCCCGGGGTCAGTCCAAGCCCTCTTTTGGGGGCTCAAATCCTCATTTTTAAATTCCAAATTCCCCTTTTCGGGCACAGCCCCCATTTTTACGGCAAGCCCCCTGGGATTTAGGGTACAGCCCCTGATTTTTAAGGGCACAAGCCAATTTTTAGGGCACAACTCCTGATTTTTTGGGCGCAAACCCTCATTTCCAAGTTTTTGTGTTTATCTCAGTTTGATTGACGGTTTTTTTGTCTGTTGCTTTGTGGGGACTTTTAAACTACTAATAAGAGTTAATTATTAAAAAGATAGAATAATAATGATTATTAAAAGTAAAAAGAAATAATTTTAAAAGGAATAGTGGTTGAGAGAAAAAGAATTTCAAAACGGAATAATGATTTCTGAAAAGAACACTCACTTTCAGAGAATAAAAATAGTAAAACACGACATAATAATTCTAGAAGGAATGATGATGACGATGGCGGTGATGATGATGAAAAAAATGAAGGGATAATAATTTAAAGTGTAATAGGAATTTTAAAAAGGAATGATAATTTCAAGAAGGAATGATGATTTTCAAAAGAATAAAAATATGAAAAACCTGGATAATAGTTTAAAAATGAATAACTATATAATTAATAATAATAATAGCAAAAAGAATTTTAAAAAATAATGAAATAAGAATAAAAATTGAAACAATAAAAATAGCTAAGGAAAGGAATAATTGTTGAAAAATTAAATAAAGCGCAAAAGCTATCACAATTAGGTAAACAAGGGAAGAAAAAGGTGCTGTGCCGCCCAACGTGGGGCTCGAACCCACGACCCTGAGATTAAGAGTCTCATGCTCTACCGACTGAGCTAGCCGGGCCGCTGAGAACGTTCTCAGCGCCTGGAAAAACCAGGATCCAGGCCAAAAAGTCCGGGATTTTCCGGGGGATCTGGGTAGAGGACATCGCCCCTCTGGCTGCTGCTTCCGCCAAAGTTAAAAACCTTTCAATTCTTATAAAAAAAAAAAAAAGAAAAAATTGGAAAAACGAAAGCATTGGTCCCTTTTAAAACTTTTTTTCCCCCTTTCTAAAATATTATTAGTAGTAGTATTAATAAGAATAAGAATAAGAATACTACTATTATTACTATTATCATTACTATTGTTATTATTCATTTTTCAATTATTATTCTCCTTTTAAAAAATTATTCACCCTTTTAATTCAAATTATTATTACCTTTTTCAAATTACTGTCCACTTTTACAAATCATTGTTGCCTTTTTCAATTTTTTTTTTGCTGTATGTCTCAATAAAAGACGGAGTTGGGGCAGGTGGGAGGGAGAGGCACAAAAAGAAGAGGTGTATTTTAGGGGTTAGGAGATGGTAAATTCGGGAAAGATTTAAAAAGAAAAGTGATTCGGGGCCAAAATGAACGCCATTCCCTGACCGGGAATCGAACCCGGGCCGCGGCGGTGAGAGCGCCGAATCCTAACCACTAGACCACCAGGGAGCTGCGAAAAGTCGCAGCATCCCGGAATGGAACCCAGCCAAGAGCTGGTGGGTGGAATCCAGTGCACACAGGTTTTCTGTGCGTTTTCTCCCCTCGTTTTTACCCTCCAAACAATAAAATCCTCCCGATTTAACCCATCCCAACCCACCCTTGGCTCATCTCCAACATGGCTCCTCCTCTGTGGCTTCTCAGGCACCTGGGAGTGCAGAAATTGCCCCCCTCAAAAAAGCCCTTTTTACCCCCTCCGGGACACCCTGTTCCGAATGCCACAGAACTGGGCAGTTTTCCCGATTTTCCGGAGGTTGAACTCATCTCCGTGCATTCCACACAGAGGGAAAACATCCCAGAATGCAGGGGCTCCCTCATTTCGTGGGGGTGAAAAAGCAGATTATGGACATTACAGTAGCTCCACAAATTCGGGAGGAGCTGTGGGTGACGCTGCTGGGAAGGGATCAGTCCAATACTGAATTTCACGAGGATTTTATGTCATTTTACTGTTTTTTTCCCGATTTTTCCCTTCAAATCCGAGCATACTGCACTATGGATGACACGGTATCAGCATGGATCTGCCAGAGGAATGGGAAGAAAAGCGGAGGAGGATGAGGGGGATGAAATTCAGCAGGAAAAGCGCTGCCATTCCACCTGCCCGGGTCTCTTAACATCCAAATTTCTGGAATAATGGGAAATATGGAGCCAAGGTCTGCGACAAAACACGGCGGGGAAGGAGGGTGTTGAACGTGGAATTTTGGCTACTATTCCAGGTCACGTCCCAAGAACAAACAAGTCCGTCCAGGACCAGGAACGCGTGACTGCGACGCCTCCCCCTCTCCCCCTCCACACAAATCCCTGTTGGGTTGGGTTTGTTTTGGTTTTTTTTTGAGCTTGTCCTGGGGATGAACCACCCCAAAATGGTTTGGGGGGTAGGAAGGGGAATCGTTGCTTGTTTTTTCAGCACATCGGGACAACCCCTGCAGGTGCCACACCGAGGAATTGCAGGATTTGAGCATTTAAAAGGTTTTTTCCACCCGTTCCTCTCCATCTTGGCCGGGGATGCAGAAAGAGGGAGCTTGATGGAGCAGCGGGATAGAAATGGGAATTATCTCTCTCTGTCTTTGATGATTTTGGGTTTGGTGGGTTTTTTTTTTAATAATTTCCCCTCTAGGAAGCAAACGCAAGAAATTATGGATGTAAAGGAAGCCCGGTACAAAGCTGCCACCCCACCACATGTCGGCAGCTCCGAATCCCGCAAGATTTCATCCCGGCTAGCTCGAGGGTGGGAAAGAGAGTTCATTCCCCAAAAATCATTGTTTCTGCCTGGTTTCGAACCAGGGACCTTTCGCGTGTTAGGCGAATGTGATAACCACTACACTACAGAAACCTTGGCTACTTGTTCCAGGGAGTTCATTTTGTGGAAATTTACCAAAAAATGGTTATTTAATTTTATCGTCTCCGCTCATCTTTCGGGGTCAACATTGGTTCTCCAGCTGACCAAACCTGAGCACGTGGAATTGTCACAGTGCCCCAGAAAACGACCCAAATCCTGTAAGACCTGGAAAAAATACGGAGAAAAGGACCTGCAAAAAAGGAGCCCTGCTGTTTCTGCCCGGTTTCGAACCGGGGACCTTTCGCGTGTGAGGCGAACGTGATAACCACTACACTACAGAAACGCCGCGCCTACCCCGTTAAACACCTTTTCTGGACCATAAGGAACCCAAATTCCCTCTGTGGCTGCTCCTGAATGTCTCTAAAACCTGTAAGAAAAGCTCCCCTGGTCCTTCTATAAACATTCCCCTTATTGTTTTTTACTCATTCCCTTATAGCTCTTCATTAATTCCCTTGTGGTTTTTAATCCGTTCCCTTATCCATTTCATTCCAGCCTCCTCTGGGAGGTTGTGCTGAAGGACGTAAATAAAGGAAAAAAAAATCCTTAAAACCCTCCCAAAATACCCCCAAAATACGTGTGGTTTGTGTGATTCTGAACCAGGGAGCTTTTGCATGAAATCACGGACAGGCGACATTGAGGTCAGCAGACAGGGGGAAACATCGGGGGGCTCCGAGGTTAAAAATTATTACTTTTGAAGAATTCACACATTTTTAGAATTTCTTTTCCCTGTCTGAGAATTGACACCAGGCTACTGGGATGAAAGCACCGGATCCTCACCACTAGACCACCATGGAGGACAGGTTTGAAGATAAATCCTATTTTTAAATTAGTTTTGCTACTTATATTTATTTTGTTTTAACCATTTTTATTGCTTTCCTGGTTTTGATTGATTCATTCATTACCTTGAGATATCCGGGGGACTTTTAAATTCCTTTTGAATTCGCCATGGTTTTTCCTATTTTTGATTCCTCCGAAGCAGTGTCATGGGGCGGATGGGAAGAGGCAGGCTTGGGGCGGTTTGTTGGATGGAAAAAAACGCTGGAAAGGGTAAAAGTAGATAATAGAACAGGTCCCTGGTGGTCTAGTGGTTAGGATTCGGCGTTTTCACCGCCGCGGCCCGGGTTCGATTCCCGGTCAGGGAACCGCATGTGAGATTTTGTATCTTTTTAGAGAAAATCTCGACTCCCAAGTCCGTGCAAAACTCAGGCACGCGAGTTGTTCCTGTCGTAATCATATTCCCACATTTTCCTGGGAGCGAATTTTTGGAGTTGTTTGTTTTCCCCCGTTCCCCATGTAACTTAAAAATTACACTTGTAGCGGTTCCTGCCCCCAAAAACATGTCCGCAGGGAAAAATATTGATGGATAAACTAAAACAAACCGGTTCTGGGTTCTTAACACGGATTTTTACCAGCGCCATAATTCAAGGATTTGTAGAAATATTGACCCCAAAACATGCCGGGAAATTAATAACAATTAAACAACTTCTACACATAGACTTCTTATTTTCATTTTTTTTCTTTGGCCAGCATGGCCGTGACGTTGGGGAAAATTGAGGCGCGTCAGTGATGTAAAAGCCACGCCAGGCGCGTGTTTCTGCCCGGTTTCGAACCGGGGACCTTTCGCGTGTGAGGCGAACGTGATAACCACTACACTACAGAAACCCGCCACGTTCTTGATCTAGCCCCTTCTAGCCTCAAAACCAAAAGCCAAAAACACAAAACCTTTTTTCCCCACTGAATATCGCGAAGTTTCAGGCAATTTCACCCCTTCTTCCCCCTTCGCGGCCATCGGGAAGTGTTTAACTATGGCTTTTGATCGCGGAGGCCGAATTGGTGGAAAGGCCAAAATTGCCTCGAGGGGGAGGTTTTCTCCCAGCCTTTTTCACCCCAAAAAGATCTGTCGGCTGGGGAATTTCCTGAGAAAAATTAGGTGGAGGTACCGTTAGTTATATATCAAATATAGCATAAATAACGGTGAGTGGACAGGAGCCCGGCTAGCTCAGTCGGTAGAGCATGAGACTCTTAATCTCAGGGTCGTGGGTTCGAGCCCCACGTTGGGCGGCAGTATGTTTTGGCCAGATCTACATACATACGCTTTTTTGTTCTTTATTTATTGTAGTTTTAAAATTAAAACAATTGCTAATTTCTAGATTATTTTTATTTTAATTTTTTAAAAATTATTATTGTTGTTACTACTATTATTATTATTGGTTTTGTTATTGTTATCGTTATCGTTATTGTTATTATTGTTGTTGTTATTGTTATTACTATTCTGCCTGGTTTTACTATTTTTATTCTGTGAGAATAATTGTTCCTTTAAGCAATCATCATTCCATTTTGAAATCCTTTTTCCCTCAGCTACTATTCCTTTTAAAATTATTATTTCTTTTTGCTTTTAATTACAAATATTATCCTACTTTTTAATAATTATCCTCTACTAGTAGTCAAAGAGCCCCCACAAAGCAATAGACAAAAAAAAATGTAAAACAAACCTCCCCCGTCCAAAGAGAGCCCCAAAAAATTTAACGTTTAAAAGAGGAGATTTTTGTTTTAAAGCTCAACCGCCGTCGTCAGGATGGCCGAGTGGTCTAAGGCGCCAGACTCAAGGAGCTTCCTTCCTACGGGATTTCTGGTCTCCATTAGGAGGCGTGGGTTCAAATCCCACTCCTGACACGACTTGTTTTTGGAGAAATGCCTAAAATAACAGCCTTTTTTTTCCTGCTGTGCTTTTTCCTTTTTCAAACTACTGTTCATTTTTTCAATTTTTTCCAGTTTTCCAAATTATTATTCTTTTTTAAAATCTCGGTCCTTTTTGAAATTATAACTGCCTGTAAATAATCATGATGTATAATAAATAGATGACCGCTCAATAATCACCATTATTTCATTTCAATATTCAACTGCAATTATTTCAGCACAGCTGGTAAATGCCTTTCATATAAACGTAATAGGAAAAAAAAAAAACTATTAGCATTATTGCTTATTTATTTCTTTATTTATCAAGAATAGAAGGAACTGAGGCAGGTGGTAGTTCCCCGGCCGGAAAGGAAAGACCCAAAAAGAGGAGAAAGGCGGCGTTTGGGGAGTTAGGAGACGTTTAAATACGAGAAGATTTTTCCAAAACACACCCCAAAAAAATTGGATTTGGAGAGGCAAAAGTAACGCTATTCCCTGACCGGGAATCGAACCCGGGCCGCGGCGGTGAGAGCGCCGAATCCTAACCACTAGACCACCAGGGAACTGCGACATTTGCTCGCTGAGCGGGTCTCTGTCACAGGATGAGTGCGGTGGCACCTCGGATTCCATCACGGTCCCGATGGATCCCAGGACTTGATCCCGATGCGCGCTAGAATGTGGCCCCGACCCAGACAGATCCCAGCACATGATCCAAATTGATTCCAGGACATGATCCCGATGGACCCCGGGATTTGACCCTAAAAGTCCCCAGGGGATGATCCCGATGAACCCCAGGATTTGACGCCAATGGACCCCAGGATTTGACCCCAATGGACCCCAGGTGTCCAAGCTCCAGGCAAAGCCTCTTGTGGACCCACGTTCTGGGAGATGATCCTGCTGGACCCCAGGAGATGATGCTGGTAGACTCCAGATGTCCAGGCATCCAGATGTCCAGGTCCTAGGAAATGTCTCATGTGGCCCCAGTTGCCAGCAGATTGTTCTGATTGCCCCAATTATTCCCGCTCTTTGCCCTATTTCAATTTATTTTTCATCCTTTTTCCCTCTCATCCTCTCCCTCATCACCGCCCTGGAACAGAAAGTCTCTCCCAGCCCTCAGACCAGCATTTCTCTACACCAGCTGGGGCTTCTCATTGGCAGAAATGACAGAAAAAGGGGAATTTTCCACCCTGGAAGCCCCCAGGTGAGCGACCCACCACAGGGGAGGGTCAGGGAGACAGAGTGAACCGGCACCCCCTGCCCAGGCAGAGCAGAGGCAGGACCTGCTCCCCACCAAAGGATGTTGGAGGGTATGTGAACATCGGAATCTCCCTCTGGGAATCGAAGAATGCCACTTGCCCAGCCTCGTAGTCGAGGTAGACCCCAACTACCTCGGGGGCTTCAGGCAGGGAAATGGGGACGGTGGGAGAGGTGAGAGCCTGGCACTGGCTCCCGCACTGCCCCACGGCCCAGATTCCCACCTCGGGCTTGACGCTGATCCGACCCTTTCTGCGCACGGATTCCTTGGCCACACCGACAGCCCAGGCGGCCCCGTTGCCCACTTGCACCTCCCAGTAGTGCCGGCCAGAGCCGAATCCCTCCCGGCCCAGGATGCAGCGTGAGGAGTCGAAGCGTTTGGGGTGGTCAGGGACCGCCCTCCGGGTGTCTTCCCACCGGACGCACTTCCCGTCCTCAGACAGGGCAAGCCGGGGATGAGCAGTGTCCGGATCCAGCGTCAGGCTCACTGCAGAGGAAGAGGATGGCTGTCACACATGGGTGTCACCCCTCAAGAGCTTTGGGGTTGAGTTTGTCCCGACTCCCCCGGCTTAGGATGCTCCAGGGATGGTTTGATGCCTGTGTGCAGGACTGGGAGAGTGGAAAAGCCAACAAAGGGAATTTGGCTTGGAGCAAAAAATGAGGATCTGGAGTGTGAGGGTTTTTGCTGGTCATTGTGGGGTGTCCCATGCCTTTCCTTTCTTAAGTTGCCATGTGGAAATATTTGGGATTTTCACCTCTGAGGGGTGATTTTCAAAGGTGATGCTGAAGCAGCGCTGCCTCTGACCCTTTACCTGGTCCCTCCATACCTTGGAATTTCTTCAGCATCTCTTTGAGGGTGACATTTTTCTGGGGCAGCCCTGTGAGTTCCTCTGCCAGCTCTGGTGATGTCTCCACTGTCTCCAGGGCACTCTGCTTCTCCAGCCTGGAAAGGAGAAGATTTTCTCCACAGAAATATGGAATGGCAGGACTGGAGAGGCAGCGGGGCCCTGAGAAGACTTGAAAGGCCCCTTCCTTCCCAAACCATCCCAAGTTTCCACAATTTTATAATTCCATTCCTCTTGGGTCAGGCATCTACGGAAGGTTTTTGGGATCTGATCCTCATCAAGGAGCTCCTGGAAAACATTTGCTGACCCAACCATGGCTGAGGAGTCCCTGGGTGGTGAAGATTTTCCACCAGTGGAAACCAGGAAATAAAAATGCCTTTCCTTGTCCACTTTCCTCCTTCCAATAACCCATCTTGCAGTCTGAAGGGGACTCGGGCAGGTCTGATAAAGGATGGAAGATTGATTCCCTTAGAATTTGACACTTTTAGCTGTTGGCTCTCTATTTTTGACAGGCTGAAAAAGAAAAGCTCATCCCTCCAGGAGCAGGTAGGTTTTCATGGATCACAGAGCAGCTGCAGCAGAGCTGGAGGTACCTTCACCCCCTAGTACCTGACTTTGGTCTCCAGCACCCTAACCAGACTTTTTGTGGTGTCCTAGTTGCGTCCTGCATGTCTCTGTCACACAGGTCACAGATTGTTGGGATTTTGGAGTCCACCAGCCATGGGGACAAATGAAAAGCACGTGGCAGGAATGCAGGAGAGGAGCCACAAACCTGCTCAGGATGTCTCTGCTGTCCTGCAGGGGAGAGAGGAGAGAGAGAGAGAGAGAGAGAGAGAGAGAGAGAGAGAGAGAGAAATCAGAGGGATTGTGGGGTCAGAACAGAGCCAGCCTGGGGTGAATAGCCAGGAAGGGCTGTGGGGTGATCCTGGGGCACTGCTCAGCCTAAATGAGGGATTCTGGATCTGCAGGAATTCAGGTGAGGTCATGGCAACCTTAATGAGCAGTTCGGTTATCAGCATCATCCCCCCTCCCAGGATGGGTGTGATCACTGCTAATGAACATCTCTACTTATTTGAATATATGACTATTTGAGTGTTTGGTTGTTTAGATGTTTGGATATTTTAATATTTCAACATTTGAATGTTTGAATTTTTTGATCTTTTAATATTTAATTATCAAACAAGGAGTGAAGCCAAGCACAGAGGTGGGCTCGGGTGGTGACTTTAGTGGCAACCTCCAGACCAGGGGAGTGCCAGGGGTTTCCCACTGAGGACAAGGGAACTTAGACCATGGCTGGGAGTGTTCAACCAGACAAGTGACCCCCAATGACCAGCGAGTTGGGCCCTGGGGTGATCCACAACATTCCAGTGGACAGCTGGGATGACTTTGTGGGGATTTAAGGGAACAATTTAGTAAAAAAGAGATGGGTTTTAAAAGGAGTTTTTGTATCTCCAGGTTGGATGGGGATTGGGGAAATGTGGTCTAGCTGGTCTGTGAGGCCCCTTCCTACCCAAACCATGATCCCAGGATTATGTTTAGGATTCATTTGCCTGGTGGCCTGGTGGCCTGGTGGCCAAAGGTTTTCAGAGGGCTCTGAGGTCTCACCTGCAGGAGCTCCCAGGGTGGCTGCCGGCACTTGTCCTCCAGCTCCTGGATCTGCTTGCCCATGGAGGAGATTTGGTCTGAGAGCGTGCTGATGTTCTCCTCCTGCCTCTGCATGATCTCCCGGTCCAGCTTTGCCAGCCGGCCCAGGAGAAGCTGCTCCTGCTCCTCCAGGAGCTGGTGCAGCTCCTTGACCTGGGACCGGACCCTCTGCCGCTCCGCGTCCACCTGCTCCTGCAATGGAAATGGACACGCAGGGCTGGGGCAGGGCTGGGGGAGAGAAATGCCAGCAGAGTGGATTCAAGGGGGGATTTATCACAGCCAGAAATTCCAGGGTTCTTGCAAAGCCTGGGGAGAATCAAGAGATTTTTTTTTTTTATTTTTTTTTTTCCATTTCTAGGTGAGGATTGCTGGCAAAGCATTTTCCCATGATCCGTAAACTTTGAACCCAAAACGCTCCAGACCTTTGGACAAGGGAAGATGCAAAATAAACCCATAAACAGATTAGTCAGTGACAGAGATCAGGGAAAGGGAAAACAAGGCAAGAAAGATGTGATTGGGTGATTCCCATTTTCTGTCTGTTAGTAGGGGGAACCTGGAAATGTGCCCCACTTGTGAGCACGTGGAGGAAGGCAGAGATCCACAATAACCTGGCAAAATCCAGATTTAGGCTGGATACTGGGGAGAAAATCTTCCCCGTGAGGACGGTGACAGGCACAGGTAGCCCAGGTGCGCCTCCACATCCATCACCACAGCCAGAGGGATAAGTGATGGGGCACTCACGAGCAAGTCCAGGCTCTTCCCTTCCTCAGTCGCTTTCAGCCCCAGTATCTTTTCTCTCCTGCCCTTCAGAATCTGCGCGTGAGCCTGGAATTTCTCCTGAGCGGAGGGGAAACACGGGGTCGGTGCCTTTCCCTCCATCCGGCGATGTCGTGAGCGAGGGGCGATGGAGGGGAGTGGCTGTCACCCAACGGGAAGCAGAGAACAGGTGGAAGGCGCAGAAATCCAGACTTTTGCAAGGAAACAATGCTCACCTGGCCTCCTCCTCCCTCCTCCTCCCTCCTCCTTTTCCTCTTCCCTAATCCCCAGGGACACCCGGACACCTCCCACCTTGTGCTCCTCCGCCGCTTCCTCGATGGGGACTGCGGCGTGGAGACGATGGTCCTGGGACTCGCGGCACACCCGGCACACGGGGGTCTGGTCCTCCTCGCAGAAGAGCTTCAAAGCCTCGCCGTGCTTCTGGCAGAGTCGCTCCCCTTCCCCGAATCGTCTCCTCAGGCTGAGGCGCTGCGCGATCTGGATGATCTTGGCCAGATCCCGGTTGGGTCTCAGGCTCCTCTCTGGGGCCGTCTCCCGGCAGCGGGGGCACGGGAAGCTCTCCCGAGAGTTCTCCCAGCAGCGCTCGATGCAGCCCCGGCAGAAGTTGTGGCCGCAGTGGATGGACACGGGGTCCTGGAAGAGGCCGAGGCACAGAGAGCAGGAGGCTTCGGCGCGGAGGCTCAGGGCAGGGCTGTGCTCGGCCATGGCCGCGGGGGACGGGGCGGTTTCGCTTTCCCCCACGGCCGCGCTGGCCCCGCGGCTGCTCCGCTTCCTGCAGGTGCCTCGGCCCCAGGGAGGTGACAGCGACAGCTCAACAGCTTGGCTGCTGAGATGAGCCGAGTTTGGCGCCGGGTGTGGCATTGGGTTGTTTCGCACCGGCTTTAATACTGGATTTGGCACCGGGTTGTTTGACACCAGCTTTGACCCCCGACTGCAGCCGCAGCAGAGCCAGAGAGGGACAGAGAATCCCCCTCCCCGCCAGGCTCGCAGCGGGCTGGAAAGAGATTAAATGGAAATTAAACTTCCTTCATCACTTACCGGCTTGTTTGGGATCCAAGTGCAGCTCCTGTTTCACCCCATTCTCCCCCAAAAAACACCCAGGGAAAGTGAGAAGTTGCCCCAAACCTCCCCTTGGGGTCTGAACGAGGAACCAGCCTTGTTTCACTACTTTCAATATTTTTTTTATTCACTGATAAACTTAATTTATATGCGTGTTTAATTTATTCATTCACTCCTAGTTTAATAATTGAAGGGCATAGGCATGGGGACAGCTTGGAGTAGCTCTCCGGGTGAAACCACCAACTCCTCCTTTGCTGCTTTGCCACCTCCAGATTATTCAGCGTTCTTGAATTCCCGACTCCGACACCCCCGCCGGTACGTGCAGCTATAAATATCTTTATTCAAACATACTTTTATTGTTCCTCTCACTTCTTCTTTTACACAGGAAATCGTTTCTCTCACGGGTTGGGGCCGAGCCACTGACCACAGACCCTCCTATTTTTAACTTTCCTTTTCTTCCAAGAGCCCCCCCTGGACCTGTAAACTCTGGAGCCCTCCATGGAACTTGCTGGCGTCGGGCGTCGGGACCTAAATGATGCTTTTTTTGGAGGAAATAGGTCATAAACTCATGCGCCATTAATTCTGTGCTGGAGTTTTTTGGGCTTCTGGGTTTTCCGGTGCTCGGAACATTCAGACTGAAACCTGGGGGGCGGCTTCGTGCTCAAAGCACCTTTTTTGTTGTTGTTGTTAATCTGGGGCTAAGGTTGATTTATCGGAGGGTGAGACGTTGGCAGAGTTGGGATAGATCAAGATGCCCCTTTCCAAGCTATTTCCCTCCTTGATTTGCCGGGTGTAATTACCGTGAATTCTCGCCGGGCTTGGGCTCAAGAGGGAGCTGGAGGCTCGGGTTTAACAGACAAGGAGCGTTTTGCTCAGTGCCAGAGGAAAAGAAAATCAGTAATCCAAAGTTTTCTGCAGGATTTTGCTCAACTGCTTCATGGTGCAGGTAGATCCAGGGCTGGGAACAACCTGCCTCCTTTTCCCACAGTTTACGGGGGAAAATACCTAAATAAAAAGTTTCTTAAAATCTAATTTTTTTTTTTTAAATTCAAATTCAAAAATCTGAATCTTTTTCTAAAAAATCAAAATTTTAAGAAATCCAGATTTTAAAAAATCCTTCACAGGGATGTGGATCCCAGGAATCCCACCCGGAGCAGACGTTTAGGACCACCAGGGGGGCCGAACCGGGAGGATTTTGGCCATCGCCCATCTCTCCATCACCACCCCCACTGGGCTCCGCGTCCCCCCACCCGCGAGGGGCAGGAAGGCAACGCCTTCCCCCGTCCGGGAGAAAATGAAAGCGGCGACTCCTGCATCCCCCGGGGCCCCATGGACGCACCGAGCGCTCGGGACGCGCTCCCGGGCGAGGCCTCCTGCCCCATTTGCCTGGAATATTTCCGGGACCCCGTGTCCATCCACTGCGGCCACCACTTCTGCCGCTCGTGCATCGAGCGCTGCTGGGAATGGCCCACGGCGGGATTCCCGTGCCCGCGGTGCCGGGACACGGCCGCCGAGCGAAGCCTCCGCCCGAGCCGGGAGCTGGCGCGGGTGCTGGAGATCGCCCGGCGGCTGAGCCGGGGGGAAGCCCTGGGAACTGGGGAGGAGGAGGAGGAAGGATGCCAGAGGCACCGGGAGCCCCTGGAGGTTTTTTGCAAGGAGGACGGGGCTCTGCTGTGCGCGATCTGCCGCGAATCCCGAGCGCACCGCGCCCACACCGTGCTCCCGGTGCCGGAGGTTGTCCGGGAATACCAGGTAAAGGCAGGGGGTTTTTTCCATCCAGGAGCCGGGTCAGCTCCGCCAGAGCAGAAATGTCCCCCCGAATTTGCCTCCCTTCTCCCCAGCTCGTTTCAAAGGGACAGGACAAGCTCCGGTGCTTCTGCTCTCTCTGCTCTTCTCCGAGCCTGGAGGGATCCGGGTCTTCATCCTCTTCCCTGCTGCGGAATTGCAGCCTCTGTCCAGCTCCAGCGCTTAGCGGATACCTGCCAATCCCTAAATCAGCAGGAACGTGGACAATAAGAGCAGGAATGTTTTCCTGGACAGGGAGGAGAAATGGAACTCCGCACTCCAACCCCCTGCCCAGAGTGTGCTTTTGAAGTTACCCCAGTCTCCAGAGAAAGGGGAATCTTTATTTTTCCTTCCCTCAGGGACGAATTCAGGCTTGGCTGCAAACTCTGAAGGACGACAGAGACAAAATCCAGGAGTTGCGGGAGGCTGAAATGAGGAGGAGCTGGGAGTGTTTGGTAAATGCTTTGGAGCAAAGAGGCGAGGGAGTGGGTGTCTCCCGTTGGATTTAGAGGTCAGGGGAGGTCGTCCCTGGGGCTGGGGCTCCTTTCCAGGGAGGGACTTTGACTCCCCCTTCCCACCCAGCTCCGTACGTCCCATCCCGCAGGAGAAGACTGAAGTCGAGCGGCAGCGAATTCTCTCCCAGTTCCACGGGCTGCGCCTTTCCCTGGAGGAACATTCCCGTCACCTCTTGGCTCGGCTGGGGGACCTGGAGAGGGACGTCGGGAAGGTGCAGGAGGAAAACGTGACGAGCCTGACGAAGGAGATGTCCCGGCTGGACGCCCGCATCCAGGAGCTGGAGGAGAAGTGCCGGCAACCAGACAGGACCTTCCTGCAGGTGACGAGGGACAACGGGATGGAGCCACCGGGTCCAGCGGGGTTTGGAGCAACCCAGTCCCGTGGGATCACTGCAGAGGGTGGAATGTGGTGGTGTCTGGGGGTCCCTTCAACCCAAACAGTTCTGTGGTGCGGCCACGCCTTGCTCCAGACCCAAATCTGGTGCCTCAGCGATTTTCCCACTTGTTGGACCCGATGGGCCTAGAAAATCTCTTCAGTGTAAGTGTTTCTATGATTCTGCATGATTCCATGACTCACTGAGTCCCATCTCCCTTCTCTTCCTTCCAGGACATCAATGGCACCTTGAGCAGGTACGGATGGACAGGGCTTCCTGAGCTCCTCCTCCCGCCCCAGGCTGGGATTTGGGGTTGGATCCTGTGTTGGGTCTCATTTAGAGACCAAAGTATTTGGGTTTGTGGCCAAATCCCTGAGCAAAGGGGTCTGATCCCGTCCCTAAATGCTCCTCTGTGGGTGTGCACAGAGAATTCCTTGGGCTCCCTCTGTGATGGATCCTCACCCTCTTCCTTCTGTCCTTCTCCAGGCTTGGAAAGGAAAACCTCCAGCTGCCCCCGTCACCTCTTCCAGAGCTGGAAAAGAAAATTCATCACTTCAGGGAGCAAAATAGTCTCCTGGAGGAGACTCTGAGGAGCTTCCAAGGTATTGGGAGCAGGCTGGGAGATGAAGCGATGAATTTCTTTGATTTTATTATATATATTAATTGTATTTATTATATCTGTTTATGTTTATAATATGTTTATTATATAATTATTATGTATATGTGCAATCATGAATTATATTTCTTTACTTAGAGTATATGCTGTATTTTATTGTGATTGTTTTTATTGCCACTTTTGCAATTATTTTTTGACTGCAATCCTGTTTTATCGCAATTCCGGTCGTCATTCTTGGCGTGCCAGAACAGCCTCCCCACATTCCCCTTCCCACTGATCCTCGCATTTCTTATCAACCCATGCCTCCCTTTTTTCAGACATCCTGATGTTTGAGCTGCCGGAGAAAAGTAAGTCCTGGGATGGGGGATAAGGGGTGGGCCACGAGCTGGCTGGGAGATGCAGAACAAACGATGGGAAATGAGGGAAAAGCCCAGCGGGGGAGCCGGGGAATTCTCACCGCGAGGATCATCCTTGCGGGACAAGGGGAGGCAGGATCCATGGAATCCCCTCTTGGTGCAGTGACGGTGACGCTGGACCCCAGCACGGCTCACCCCCAGCTCCTCGTGGCGCCCGACGGGAGCAGCGTGTGCTGGGAAAGCGCCCAGGACCCTCCCGGGGACGGACCCAGCACCGACTCTCCCGGGGACGGACCCGGCACCGACCCTCCCGGAGACGGACCCAGCGCCGACCCTCCCGGAGACGGACCCAGCGCCGACCCTCCCGGGGACGGACCCGGCACCGACCCCTCCGTGCTGGGCCGCGAGGGAGTCACGGCCGGGAGGCGCTGCTGGGACGTGCAGGTGGCACCTGCGGGGTCCTGGGCCCTGGGGGTGTCCAGGGAGACCCCTGGGAGCGGTGGGGAGACTCCCGGGAGTGCCGAGCGGGAGCTCTGGTCCATGGGGCTCTGCCAGGGCCAGTTCTGGGCTCTCACCTCCCTGGAGCGCATCCCGCTGTTCCCGATCCGCGCCCCCAGGAGGGTGCGGGTGGCCCTGGACTACGAGAGGGGCCAGGTGGCTTTTTTTGATGCTGATAAGAGGAGTCTGATCTTTGCCTTCCCGGCGGCCTCTTTCAAAGGGCAGAGCGTCCACCCTTGGTTCCTGGTGTGGGGCGAGGGCTCCCGGATCACCTTGTGCCCCTGAGCTTCCCCAAATCGCCAGGTTTATCACCAGTTCTTGGCACTTCAGGGGACTTGTGTCTGCTGAAGTCTCTTTCCGCTCCCGGAGACGCTGAGCATCCCTCGGGGTCACTGTCTTGAGCTTTCACCCCCAAATCTGGTGGCTGATAAGGGAGCCACGTCTTTCCTACCCCATCCTGCACCATCCCAATCCCTTTTCTCTCCTCTCCTCTGGCTTTGGATGAAGTAAAAACCCAACATGTACATGTTTTAACTTCTTCTCTGTTTGGTGTTTACTGCTCCCGGGTGTCAGGATCAAGCTGGAGTTTTAATTAAATCCTTTTGCTGGTGTTTGCATCCTGGAAGAGCCACAAGCCCCATGCAGGTGGCCCAGGGACTGTCCCGGGAAGCCACGTGCCAGTGCCAGCAGTCAAGAAGGATATGGAGCAGGAAATCACATCCTTTTTTATTATTAATGATATAAATCATGGAACCCACAGACCTGGTCACCACTGGGACCTTTTCCAGGGAGAAAACGGCTTCTTTAGGTCAATTCCGCCCATTGAAGGTTGGGGAAAAGGCTAAAAAAATGTAATGTGTAGCCCTTGGTTTGGAGGTGACCAGCTCAGATGGGATCATCTACAGCCAGTCAGGCAAGCCTTGGGAAATTTTACCTTTCCATCCCGATTTCTCACATTTTCCCACTGTTTCCCATTTCTCTGCCTAAGGATTCCTTCTCCACAGCTTCTTCCCACTCTTTGCCTTGTTTTTCCCAGGTTTCTCCCTTCTCCCGGTGGAGAAGGAAACACAAACCTGACCCAGGGGCTGCTCCAGTTGCCCCCCGGCCAAGGCTGCGAAAAGTGGGGGACACTTTTCCCTCAGGGACACAGTCGGAGCCTGGACCTGGCCCCAACCACCCAGAGCCAGGGCCGGACCCTCTCCCCAGCAAAGGATACACGGGAAAAGACGAAAAGGAGCCCCCCATCCTCAGCATCAAAAAACGCCACCGTCCCCCCGCCGCAATCCAGGTGGACACTGACCCTGCGTGGCAACCACCGCAGGGCCACCAGGGTCACCTTGCGGGCGGTCAGGGCCCGGATCTGTCCCCCCCACTTCTCCAGGCCCCAGATCCCACCCTGGGGGCCGAGGCTGAGCCACCCCTTCCTCCGCACAGATTCCCGGGCCACCCCCACGGCCCAGTCACCGCCGTCCCCCACGTCCACATCCCAGCAGTGCCGCCCGGCCACAAAGCCCTGGTGGCCCAGCACGAAGGGCCAGTAGTCGAAGCGCTCCGGGTTGTCCGGGAGGTCGCAGTGTCTGGCTCCATGCCAGACACTCTTCCTGTCCTCAGACAGGACGAGGTCAGGATGAGCCGTGTCAGGGTCCAGGGTTACCCTGGCTGTAGGGGGACAGAACCAGGGGTGAGGACCACACTCCATCTGAGGGTCTCAGATCCCTTCTCTTGGATCACCAGGGAGAAGCATCAAGAAACCTCCCAGAAGTGGGTAAAACCCTCCCAGAGTGGGGTGTTCCCAGGATATCTGAGTTGGAAGAGCCACACGAGGGTCACTGAGTCCAGCTCTCAGCCCTGCACAGGACAACTCCAGGAGGCATCCCATGATTTTATGGGAAGTGCTGTCCTTGAAGCAAAACAAAGCTAGGTTTTGCCCCAAAAAATCCAAAAAGTCACAGCAATGGTAGTGCAGAAATCCCTGTGGATTTGAGGTTAAAAATAAAGGAGGGAAGAAAAGGAAGGGAAGAGGTGACATGGGAGGAAAATGAGCAGAGTCTGCAGCAGTCATGGGACAAGACTCAGCTGGCTAGGATGAAATAAATAAAATTAATGAGAAACCTCCTTGGGTCACCCTGATTTTCAAATTATCTTTTTTTTTTTGTACCAGGAAAAGCCCTTTTCCCTTCCTCTCCTCCATCTCCAGGTTCACCCTGCAACATTTCTATTCCCAGTTTATGTCCAGGATGGGAGAAGGGCAGCTCAGCTCTTCCAGCTCTCCCAAATTATGACTTAAATCTGGTTTTGTTCTCCTGGGTACCTTGGAGCTTCCTCAGTGTTTCCTTCAGGGCACTGCTCCTCCACGAGAAGTGACAAACTCGCTCCTCTGGCCCCGGAGCCGCATCCGGGGGCAGCTGGAAAGACACTTTCCCACACCTGGGATAAAAAAAAAATAAAAAACCAAACACACTTCTCAGAACAAACACAGAGGTTTCAGGAGCCACGAGGAAAGAGGGATGGTGATGTTGGAATGTTGGGTTTTAATCTCCCCTTCTCCCTCGGAAGTCCAGGATATCAAAGGTCAAATTTCCCTGTTTGATTCATCTCTTTTTCTTTTTTCTAAATCTTATTTTTAATGAGGGAGGAAGGAATTTTTAAGAAGGGCTGGGCTGGAGAGAAGAGCCAAGACTTTAAATTAGAGCCAACATGGAGGTGATTTTGAGATCAAATCTCTGTGGATCAGTGCATCCCAAAAGTGATCAAGGACCCAAAGTTCTCCTCCCTGGAGCTGAGGAGGAGCCTCGAGCAGCACCGGCGAGTTTCCTCCTCCATTTCCTCTTGGGAAAACTCATGGAAAAGCTTTTCAGGGAGGTCACAAACCTGCTGATGGAGCTTTTCACATCCTGAGGGAAGAGAGAAAGGAAAAGCAGCTCAGCGTGAGATCCCTCAAATCACAGCAAAGGGATTTTTTCAGAAATATAAGGAACCACCAGCCTTCCCATAGGGATTTAATTCCCTTTTCCCCATCTTTCCAGGCTCAAACCTCCCTCTCCCCATACCCCTGGGGCGTTCAGTTCTCCAGAGGGAACAGGAGCAAGTGAGAACCAGGAGGATCCCAATTATTAACGCAGGGATTTTCCCTCTGATTTTCCCTCAAAACAGAAGAATTCCCTCACCAGCTGCTGATTCTTCTCTTCCTGCCGCTGTGCTGGGGTGTCCAGGTGGGAAATCTCCGGGGTTTTTTTCGCCTGCCTCTTCTCCAGCTCATTTTTCAGGTCTTCCAGCTGTGAGAGCGAGAGGAGCTCAAGTTCCTGGGAGCAAGGGGAGCTCATGGGAATATGAGACCCCAAACCCAAGGTGGGTTTTTAAATGACAAAGGAAAAGTGGGGTGGGAAATATCCTGAGGAACTCATGGAAAGGCATTTCCCACGGGAGAACATCTCTGGACTCAAATCCTGACTCATTTTCCTTGAATTCCTGGGAAAATCTCTGTCGAGGACTTGGAGGGGGGAGGGAGGGGAGGGTGTGAGGGGGTGTGGGGAAAATCAAACCTAGTGCAACCAAGAAACTCCATCCATGACTGGATTCTTCTCCATCAATTTACTGGGAAGTCTGGGAATATCGCAGCTCCCTGCCCAAATTTGGCCAAATTCTGCCCAAATCCGTGCGGTACCGGCGTCTTTCCCCCCAAAGGAATGTTCCCGAGCTCGGTGTGTCCCTAAAGGTCCCCGAAGGTCAGCAGGTAGCACCTACCAGGTCCTCCAGTTTCCCGCACTCCAGGGTAGCTGTCCTTCCTCGGAGTCCTCCTCTCCTCGCTCAGGAAGCCGAATCCCCGCTGGAATTGTTCCCAAGGGACCCAAACCCCGCTGGGTTTATCCCTTTGACGGGGCTGGGTCCTTCCTTTCCGGTTCCTTCCCCGTCTCGGGTGAATCCGTGGCACGGCTGGGCTGAGCCTGCGTGTCAAGTCTCCCCCCACCTCTCCTGGTTTTTCCTCATCAGAATTCAAAGATTTTATCCCTGGAGCTGCTGCCTCGGGGAGCTGCCACCCCGCTCCTTTTGGACTAAAATCATCCACCTCCCCCAAAAATTCTGGAGACACTGGATATCCAGGTTCTCAGGTGGGCGAGGAGCTCCCAGGGCTTGGAGGAACCACGGATGGGGAAAAACCAAGGAAAAGGGGAGGGAAAAACACAACCAGAATTTTGAGGGCATTGGCAGAGAGACACAAATTGGGGTCCAGGACACCCTTTCACCTCCATCCCTGTGGCCAAGTCCTGGCTCTGAGCTCACCGGGAAATTTCTCCAGGGAATTTTTCACCCTCTGCTCCTCCATTAAGCTCCGTGGATAAACTCATATTTATTTTTGAATTTTTAGTGGGAGGACCTCTGCCACCCAGCGCAGGGGCGCACAGCCCGGGAAGGTTTGGAGACTCAAATCTCAATTCCAGCGCACGTTTCCCATCGGGAAGAGCCGTGGAGGAGTCGCTGGCTGTGGGAACGGCAGGACTGGGAGCAAACACCCCAAAAACGCTTCCAGGGAAATTTCGGCAGAAGGAAAAGGGAGTGGATCCCGGTGAGACACCAGCAGAGCCTCGGGCTCGGCTCCTTCGTCTTGGAATGGGGAATCAGGTGGAGGAAGGAGTCGGCAGAGCCTGGAAAACCAGCCGGGGTGGGAACTGCTTTGCATCGCTCCGGAGAGAAGTGACGCCCTGGGTGGAGATCAGAGACAGGGAGGGATCCTGAGGAGGGGGGGCAAAGGGATCTCTGCCCTCGAAGGAGGCAGAGCATTCCCGGGACACGGCGTTTGTGCCGTAGGCTCCCAGGAGGTGCCTCTGGCTGGATACCGGTGGGACGGAGGCGGTCCTCTATGGGACCCCTGGGGATGGGGAGGGGGCTCTGTCACGGGGTGTCCACTCATCCCGTGCCTGTTATTCCGAGCCCAGCGTCGCTCCCGGTTCCTCTTCTCGGTTCCGGAATTAATGACGGGGCTGTTTCGGTGCTGCCGCTTCCTCTTTTGGGTTTCCTCGGAAGAAAGTCGCGCGTTTTTGAGGAAATCGATGTCGGTGAAAGCGGCAAACGGTGCCAGAGGTCGTGTCCTGCCTTTGCTCTTCCCGGCTCTCTGGGCTGAGGAGCATCCGGGCGGCACCACCTGCCCTTGGATTGATCCCACCTCGTCCCTTCCCGAAGGCCAGCACGGGGGGACAGCCTTTTTGGGGGAGCAGTAATGTGGAAAATTGGATTCCAGGAGGGTTTGTGCCCCTCCACGGTCTGTGTGAAAGGCTGGGGAGGCAGAAGCTCAGCGAAGTGTCCCCATCCCGCGCGGATTTCCCTAATTTATCACCCAGAGGCTTAGAAATCCAGATGAACACAATTCCTGGAGGGGCAGGGAGGGGAGGCTGCTACCCGAAATGTTCTTTTATTGGAAAGAAACGTCAGGAATGTGGACAGAGATGGGGAGCAGCCCCCAAACCGGGGAGTGAATGGTCCAAGACACACTCTGGACAAAAAGCACTTTGGGAAGAGAGAAAACCGGGAGGATTCATCCCGCCAAGGGCACAACAACGAAAAACCCCACACACTGAAACGGGCTCTTCACCCTCAAGACTCCTCCTGGCGCGGCCACTCCGCCACCGGCCGATCCCTGGAGCCATCCCAGAGTTCCCGACGGACAGAGAGGAGCGGCGAATTCCCGCGGCATCGCTCGGGACACGTCCGACAGCCGCCTCAAGGACAGATCCGCAGCGAGACCCCGAACCCCACCCAGTCCAGAGAGGCCATGAATCGCCCGGCCATCCCCCGGTCCTCGCAGCGGGGGCTCCGCGTCACCTCCAGCAGCCGCGCCCCCATCCCGATCTTGAACCAGGGGAGGATCCTCTCCCCGTTGAAGGCGGCCCGGGTGTATTCCAGGATGGGAAGGTCGTCACCGGCGCTGAAAAAAGCCACCCGGCGCCCTTCGTAGTCCAGGGAGACGCGGAGCCGCCGGGGCAGGGGGTGCAGGCGGAGGTTGGCGCGGGGGGAGGTCAGGGAATGGAACGCTTCCAGTGCCCACACCCCCTCCTTGGGGGTGAGGCTCAGGGGGCCCCTCCTGCGAGCGGACTCCCGGACCACGCCCAGCGCCCAGACCCCGCCCTGCCCCACCTCCACCTCCCAAAAATGCCGCCCCGAGGCGAAGCCCCCCCGCGCCAACACGCAGGGCTCGAAGTCGAAGCGCTCAGGGTGGTCCGGGACGTCCCTCGGCACCAGCTGCCCCCGCACTTCTTTTCCGTCCTCGGAGAGCTGCAGGTTGGGATGAGCCGTGGATGGGTCCAGGGTGACGTCGGCTGCGGGATAAGGGAACTTTGGAGGGGAGTCGGGGACGATGGAGATGCTCCTGTCCCTCCCAGCACCCGGATCGGCTCCGTTCTCCCACTTGCTGCGGCTCTGGAGGGTCACGGGTGGGCTTGGGGAGGCAGGGAATGGGAAGCAGAAATGCTCTTTCTGGGATATTTGGGCCATATCTCAGAGCCTGGACTCAGCAGGAGCATCAACCTCAGGACCCCCACTCTTCCCGCAGCGGGAATAGCATTGGTTTTCCCATGGGAACCTCTCCCACAAGCCCAAATCCCCATTTCCTCCCACCGACTCACCTGGCTCCTGCAGCTGGAACATGAGGCTGTCTGAGGAGAAAGAGATGTCACAGACTCAGGGTAGAACAATACCTTCATCTCACGGGATGGACCCCCTGGCCAAGCAAAAATCATCCCCACAGATTTGTCCACGTGGATTTGTCCCCCCTTTATCCTCTCCCTGGCTTTGCACCCACATGGGATTAGATTTTCCCACCAGCGACCCCTAATCCACTTTTCGGGTGAGGGCTGGCAGAAGAAACTCCTTTGCTGGGCTGATTTTTCCCTTCTCTCCACTTCCCAACTGTTTTTGCCACAGGAAAACCCTCAGGGAAAACCTCAGGGTCCTTCTCCAGTGAACAGTTCCTGGATATCCAACACAAGGACGCCCCTGGATTCCTTGTGGATAGCACACACAAAGACCCCATTGCTCCCAGATATCCCACAAAATAATCCCATTTCTCCACGTATCCCACTAAAGGACCCCGTTTCTCCCAGATCTCACTTCCAGGGACCCCATTCCTTCTGGATTCCCACACCAGGCCCCCTGCCCCCTCCCAATCCCACTCAGCACCTTGGCATCTCCTCAAGGTGCCCCTCACCAGGATGTTCCTCTGGACAAAATCCTCAAGGCTCCTCTCCAGGTCACAGGAAATCTCGGCCGGGGGGTGGAATTTCATCATCTCACAGCTGCAAAGAGGCCAAAAAAGGGGCAAAATCCCCCAACCTGATGGTTTGTTTTATTCTCATTAAATATCCCCGGGGCTGTTATGGGATGGGCTGAGGCTATTTATCCCCAGAGCAAATCCAACCCCTTTTCCCTGCCCTTCCTGGGCAGTTTCCTTCCCCCAGGCCCAAATTCTCGAGCCAGAAGCAGCACAGTGGCAAGTTGAGCTCCTGGAGAGAAACCTCGACCTTGGGATTCACCTGGATGACTCCAGAGGTGTGAGAAGGTAGAAGGAGCTGCATTACCTGTCCAGGAGCTGCCGGATGTCCTAAAGGTGGGAAGAGAGAGGAGATGGTTGGAGAGGAGGAACAGTAAGTTGTGTTCCTTCAAATCATGGGATCAAAGAATTCCAGCCTGGTTTGGTTTGGAGAAACTTTAAAAACCATCCTAATCCACACCCAATTCGCTTCCCAGAGGTGTCCAAGCCCTGTCCCACCTGGGTCATTCCCAGGGCTGTGGCAGTGACACCAGAGGAGCTCCTGTGGGGATAATTTGGGCTCCTGGGTCTTGGATTTTGCTTTTCTCCCCTTTCCCCTCCCAGTCCAAGCACTCTGGGATCTCACCTGCAGGAAGTGGCTTGGGGGCTGCTGGAATTTCCCCTCCATCTCCCAGATAAGGGTGTCTAGCTGGGATAACTCCTCCGAGACCTTGGCCAGCGCCTCGTCCTGGGCTCGGCTGATGGCCCTGTCCAAGTCCCCAAGCTGGACCAAGAGGAGACGCTCCTGCTCCTCCAGGAACTGCCGCAATTCCTGGAATTCCTGCACCATCCGCTGCCCCTCGCTCCTGGTTTTGTCCTGCGGGAGCGGCAGTGAGGGCAGGGGATGGGAGAAGGGCTGAGATCCCTCCCTTCCCCTCCCAGCTCTGCCTTATCACCCTGGTGCAGCCTCCGGTGAACCCTGGCAGATAAACATGGAGCCCAACGCTCCATGAGCCAAATCCAGGAGATTTGGCCTCAAAACACCGCTGGGGTAGAGGGAACGATCCAAAACCTCCCCCCCGGAATCCCAATCGGCCCCCAACCCCTTGACCTCCCCCAGCTTCTCTTGGCGGCTCCCACCAGGTGCAAACTCCTCCAGGCACTGGATTTTCGGCTTTCCAGGTATTTTTCTCTCTCCTCCTTCAGAGCCTGGAGGCAGCTTTGGATCTGCTCCTGCAGGGAAATAAAAGGTGAGCTCGGAGGGGCTGAGAAAAATCCATTTTCCCACTAAAATTTCCTCTATCCCTTGTCTGAGATGGGAGAGGCTTTGCCAGTGAGGAGCTGAGCCTGAGCCAACTCCGTGTCCAGGGAGGGCTGGGAGCCCCAGATAAGAGAGATTTCCCCCCAGAAAACCGCTTCAGGCCTCCGGAAATTTGGGTTCTGGGATAAAGATCTCTGTCTTTAACCCCAGGCGGATTTATTTAGCAGGTATTTATATCTACAAGAACTGCTGTTGGTTTACAACTTATATTACATATAATTTATGTTTCTATAAGATCTTCAAGAAGTCTCTTTGGAGGAGAAGAGAGAAGGAGCAGAAAAATGGGGAGGAAAGTGATTTCTACATGTTTAAACTAAACAAAAGTAATTTCTATTTATTGGAAACAAAAGAAACAGCAAAGATGCCTTTGAGAGCGGATTAAAAACACCCCAAAAGAAAAGCATTTTAGGCGTTTTCACACACTTTGGGTACTGAAATCACCACCGAGGAATTTAAACCTGACGATCCCCACGAGAGTTCCAGAGCATTTTTTTCCCCCCAGAAAACCGCTCCTCCCAGGCTGTGCAGGTGTTACCTTGTACTCCTGGGCGGCTTCCTCGGCGGGCACGACGCGGTGGAGCCGATGGACGCGGGAGCGGCCGCACACGAGGCACAGCAGGGCCCGCTCCTCCCGGCAGAAGAGCTGCAGCGGCTCCCGGTGCCGCCCGCAGAGGCTCCCCGGGACCCCCGGGAGCAGCCCCCGGGCGATGTCAGCGACGTGTCCCAGCTCCCGGCTGGGGCGCAGCCCCCGCTCCGGGGCCGTGTTCCGGCAGCGCGGGCAGGAGAAGCAGCCCCGGGAGCTCTCCCAGCAGCGCTCGATGCAGCCCCGGCAGAAGTTGTGGCCGCAGGGGACGGACACGGGGTCCTGGAAGAGTTCGAGGCACACGGGACACGAGGCTTCGGCGCGGAGCTGCTCGGCCAGGCTGGGCCCCGCCATGGAGGAGGATGTGTTTCCTCCGCCTTGGATGGCGGGTGGGATGGAGAGGAGCGGATAAAGGGAGAGGAGGGGGTGCTTCCTCCTCTCCTCCTCCTCCTCTTCCTTGTTTCTTACTCTCCTCCTCACCACATCCTCATCCTCCTTCTCTCCTCTTCTTCCTCCTTGTTTTTTCCTTCTTGCTTCCTTCTCACCTCCTCCTCTTAATCCTTTTCAGCCCTCCTTTCTTCTTCTTCTTCTTCTTCTTCTTCTTCTTCTTCTTCTTCTTCTT
>JACBWW010000265.1:27585-55911 GCA_020086605.1 Lanius collurio | reverse complement strand
TCCCCCTGGGGGTAACGACGTTTTGGGCTCCAAACTCCTCATGGGGAGGGGGGGCTATTAGCACATTTGCGTGAGTGCTCCTTGATGTCGCGACATGCCCCCATTGACAGGAAAGTCCCTTTTCACCTCCAAAATCTGCCCCTTTTCCTGCTGTGAAGGGTCACGGCGGCCGTCGCAGTGGGGGATCTTGCAGCCGGGCAGCCCCTTCCCCGCAGCCCACACTGGTTAAAACATTTCCAGTACCTCCCCCGCTCCAAATTTAGGGGGTTTTGCCCCAAAATGATCCTTGATGTGTTTGGCACCACTAAACTTAGAGGGTCACTCCGCAGCCCCCTCAAGCAAAGTGACGCTGGGGCTCAACCCCATCCCCACAGAGAACCCCAAATCTACTTTTTTTTTTTTTCCCCCAATTTGAGGAAAACAACGGCCCACCAGGACAACAGTGAGCATTTCTTTTCTCTGTGCAGAGTGGGGTTTTTTTAATTTCCGCCCAGCCCCGCTGCTCTTGCCGCCAGAGGGCGCCGGCCATTGTATCCAGCGCTTTTCTCCCTCTTCCCCCCCTTTCCCCTCCGCCTTTTTTTTTTTTTTTTTTTAATCCTACTTTCCTTCTTTTTTTTTAAACTCTTATAGTTTAGGGTATCGGAGAGACAGGGCTCATCCGCCCCCCACGTGCGCGTCCCCGCTTTTTGGGGGAAAAAGGGGCTTTTTTTGGAAAACTAAAGGGACGGGGGGGGGGGGGGGGGGGCGGGGGGCGCCTTTACCGACAGCACCTCCCGAGCCGGACCTACAGGTAACAGGGAGATTCGGGTTGGGATGTGGAAAAAAAGGGTAAAAATGGCTTGTTTTTCCCCATCCCCGTCCTTCCCTCCTCCGTCCTTCCCTCAGGGTCCTGGATTTCCCCCAGCTCCAGTCCCAGGGAAGGGGGGAAATGATAAGAAATACCCCAACACCTCTCCACCCCTCACCCCAAAATCCACCCCGTTGTCCTTCCGCCTCGGTGGGGTTCCCTTCGGACGTGTCAATACCTTTATTTTCATTTATTTTAGTAGGATGGCAAAATACCCAGGAATAAATGAAGCAGGATGAGATGCTGGTGGGGGCTCCAAAATAAATAAAAATAAAGGGAAAAATAGCAGGACGGGTCCGTGTTGGAAATCGGCCGTTTATGCCCTGCATCAGTGAGTTGTTCAGAACCTGCAAATCCACCCTTTTCCCAACCCGTCTTCCAGGATTTAAATGAATAAAAATGAAATGAATAATTGGGATCCTTATGCACCCGCTGTTTCCCAAGGAGGATGAGGAAGGGCAGGGGGAGCAACGTGAATTTGCTTTTCCATGATTTTTGTAAATGAATTTTAGGGTCCGGATTTCTCAGCATAGCCTTGTCTGCAGATGGCAGAAACTTGTTCTTCCTGGAAGGGGTTTTATCCCTTTTCAGTTACTTTCTTTAGGGAATGTTTGGATTTCTGTTCTTCCTTTCTGCTTCTTCCTGCCTACTAATTTTTGGAAAAAAAGGAAAATTCCTGAGGCAGTAGGGGCAAAAGGTGGGAATTTCCTGCAGGACAACATGGGGAAGGATGGAGGGGTTTGTTCACCACCTGTCCCCCACCATGATCCAACTTGGCTGTGCCATTGCCTTATTAGGGAATAATTATCCATTAAATTTTCAGTGCTTAATTTTCTGTTCTGGGTTCCCAGAGCCCAGCCACGGAGCTCTATGTGGTGCTGGACCCACGACAGAGAGCTCTGTATCGTGACGTGATGCAGGAGAGCTATGAGACGCTCATGGCACTGGGTGAGGAGCCCACCCCTTCCTGGTGGAAAATTTGGGGGTGGGATGGATGATTCACCTTGTTGGGATGCAAGGGGTGCAGGGCAGCACCCACAAATACCCCTTTTCCCAGCCCATCCTATGGGAATAATAATAAATGAACGATTGGGATCCTCACCCACCCGCTGCTCCCCAAGGAAGATGAGGAAAGTCAGGGGGAACAGTGGGAATCAACTTTTGCACTCTTTTTTGGCAAAGGGAAGCACTAAACCGGGCTGGAGCGGCACCGGCGGCTGCACCACGGTGAGAAGCTGTACCAGTGTGGGCTCTGCGGGAAGGGCTTCTCCTGGAGCTCCCACTATGACCGGCACCGGCTCACGCACACTGGGGAGAAGCCCTTCCCCTGCTCCCACTGCGGGAAGTGCTTCGGCCGCAGCTCCCACCGCAACCGGCACCAACGTGCCCATGCCCAGCGCGGCCCCGAAAAGCGCCACGTGTGCCCTGATTGTGGGAAAGCCTTCAGCCTTGGCACGGCCCTGGTGGCCCATCAGCACCTGCACGGTGCCGGTGCCTGCAGCCCCCTGTCCCTGCTGCTGCCCGCATGGTGGGAGGGTGAACAGCAAGGGGGGACAGCCACACCCCCTGAGCTCTGGCCTGAGGAGCCCAGCTCTGCTTTCCAGAAGCATCCCATGCCTTCCTCCTCTGCAGCGCCCAGGGGCTGGGTGGTCAAAGCTCTCCTGCCCCTCACTGGGGCATGGAGGCCTGGACAGGGGGACACTCTGCAAAGTGATGCCGCAGCGCTGCCAGAGCCCTGGGTGTCCCTTCCTCCTACCAGCTCCTGAGGTGGGACTGGGGTGCTCAGAGTCCCTTTCTAGTTTTGTGGCTATCCCGTGGTCCCATGGAGAGTGGTCTGTGCTCCTGCCCCGGGATGGGAAAGGGCTTTGGGGGCCCAGGATGCCCCAGAACGAGGGTCAGGGTGGGGATGGGGGGGGGAAGCAGTGGGAAGGGGGCACAGGGAGGGGCAGCTATGCCTGCCAAGGGGGCTTTGGGGGGAGACAGGGAGAGGAGGGATGGAGGAAGCTGAGGGTAGATTTGGGGAAAGGCAGATGATCATTTGGGGTGGTGGGGAGACACTTTTCCCTATAACCCTCCTCATCCTCTACCCTATTATTAGGGGGGTAAAAGAGGGGGACACAGCTTGGGTCTGTGGCAGGGTGAAACCGCACAGGGAACCCCCTTGCCTGAGGATTTTTTGGGGCAAACAGCTTGGAAAAAAACCCTGGGGACCTGTACCTATTACCAGCACTGCTGGGACCTCCCCAGACTCTGCCGGGGATGCACCAAGGACAGGTTGGGATGCATTAAGGTGAGAATGCTGGAGAAACCAGGCCAGGTTTCCTGGGCTTAGAGTGACAGTTAATAAAGTAGAAGGTAGTTGAGCCAAAAAGCAAAACCCCTCTGTGTGTGTCCACATGGTTTTGTCTCTGGGGAAGCAGAAGGTGCTCACGGGGTTTCCTGCCTGGGCCAGGGAAAGCATCAGAGCACAGCGCTGGAGCACAAGGAGACACGGGTGTCCATGAGGTGCAGGGCTCCCAGTTTATTCCTGCCCCCTGCCAGCACCTCCCGTTCATCCTGAGGATCTTGCCCCCTCGATCCCCTTCTCCCTGGCAGCACGAAGTGGGCCCACCACTGCTGGATTTGCACATCAGAACCGGCCCTGGTTCCCCCCACCCTTCCCTGATGGAGCCAAGCACCACTTCCTTCGGGAATAGGCTCCTCCTCCCCCAGGCTGTCCCTTTTCTGGGGTCTGGACTGCAGCAGGTGCGTGTTCACGCACTGCTGTGGGGAGACACCACGGCGGATAAATCCTACCCTGTGCCATGACAAAGCACCCCTGTAACCCACCCCAGTGCCCTTCAAGTGTCACTTGGTGTCCTTTGGCTCGTCCCCAAGACAAGTTTTCCCTTGGATGTCTCTCCACATCCATCACGCACAGGGGGGTCGTAGTTGTAGTCCTTAGGGCTCCTCACTGCTGGGAGCTCCGTGCATGTCCCCACGGAGCCGTGTTCTGGCAAGAGGCGACGGCCCTGCGGCCTTGGGGAGGTGGCTGCGGCGGTGCTTCGCGAGGTGTGAGCCCTGACTGAAAGCTTCGCCGCACTCGGGGCATTCGAAGGGCTTCTCGCCTGTGTGAACACGGCGGTGCCGTTCCAGGTGGGACGCCCAGGCAAAGCCCTTCCCACAGTCATCGCAGGTGTAGCTCTTGTGCGTGGCGTGGCCACGCTGGTGTGCCAGGAATAGGGGGGCTTCCCCAAAGCGCTTCCCACAGTCGCTGCACTTGTAGGGCCGCTCCGGCGAGTGAGTCTTGCGGTGCTGCAGCAGATGAGCCTTCTGGGTGAAGCGCTCGCCACAGCTGGTGCAGGGGAAGGGCCGCTCGCCAGTGTGGACGCGCCGGTGCCGCTCCAGGTGGGATGCCCACACAAAGCCCTTCCCACAGTCAGTGCAGCAGTGCGAATGCTCCCGGCGGTGGCACCGCTGGTGCCGCGCCAGTGCCGGCCCCGCCCGGAACAGCTTCCCACAGTCCCCGCAGCGCAGGGGTTTCCTGCCCAGGTGCGTGCGGCGGTGCCGCGCCAGGTCGGAGCTCTGGCAGAAGGTCTTCCCGCAGGCCAGGCAGCGGTGCGGCCGCTCGCCCCTATGGCTGCGGCGGTGCTTGGCGAGGTGTGAGCCCTGGCTGAAAGCCTCGCCACACTCGGTGCACTCAAAGGGCTTCTCGCCAGTGTGGACACGGCGGTGCCGCTCCAGGTGCGATGCCCACACGAAGCCCTTTCCGCAGTCTCCGCACTTGTGGGGTTTGTCGGCGGCATGGCCGCGGCCGTGGGCTGCCAGCTCGGCCGCGATGGCGAAGCGCTTCCCGCAGTCACCGCACTTGTGCGGGCGGTCGCTGGCATGGGTGCGGCGGTGTTGCAGCAGGTGCGAGCTCTGGCTGTAGGTCTCACCGCACTCGGGGCAGCCGAAGGGCCGCTCACCCGTGTGGACGCGCCGGTGCCGCTCCAGGTGCGATGCCCACGGGAAGCTCTTCCCACAGTCAGCGCAGCCAAATGGCCGCTCCCGGGCCTGTCCTTTGCCGCGCAGGGGTTTGACACAGCTGAGTTTGGGGGTCCCGGAGGGCACGGCTTTGTCCGGGCGCTTCGCTTTGCGCCTGTTGGAGCCGAGGGGCTTCTCCCGCTCCAAGCTGTGGGATGAGTGTGGTCCGAGCCCAGCACTGCTCTCCGATGCTCCGTTCTCTGCTGCTTTTTCATTCACCAGCCCCTGAGCTGCTGGGAAAGGGGATAAGCGGAAAGAGGTGAAAGCATGAGGAGTAGGATTTAAAACAATGGAGGAGCAACAGGATTCCCGTTAAAAATCTTGTCCTCCCAGAGAGGAGGAAGAGAGATACAACATGGATCTGATCCCAGTTTGAACTGGGAACGTGGAGATGTCAAGGGCACTCCAGTGCCAAAATTTTCAGTTTAAATTAAGAGAGATCGATAACACCTTCCCACAGAAAAAGATTTAAGGAGAGGGCTGGGGTTTGGGGAAATCCCCCTGGAATTTGCCCAGATTCCTCCGCCCCTCTTCCCAAACTGCTTTGCTTGGAGCAAGGAAAGGATAGGGGGTTATGCAACAGGGAACGAGAGATTTTTGGGGTGTCCTTACCCAGGGACATGAGGGTCTCATAGCTCTCGTGCATCACGTCGCGGTACAGGGCCTTCTGCCGCGGATCCAGCAGTACCCACGGCTCCATGGCAGGAGGGAGCACCAGGACAATGCAGACTCCTCCCTCGGGGCTGCCCAAAATCCCCTGCAGGGAGGAGAGACCCCTTGAAATCGAGGAATTCCCCCCACAGCGCTTCCTGCTCGAGATTCGATGCTTTTCCTGTGGTCATTTCGAGGAATATCGGGTTTTCACATTCCCTCCATCCAGGACTAATCCTGAGCGTCCCCGGAGAAACGCGGGAGCAGCGGGTCAGGAGGGTCCCTGCTTTCCCCCCCCGCCTTTCTGGCAGATCCCATCCCACAGCAATCCCTGCCTCCTGGTTCCCCCACTCCCCATCTCACCGGGAATCAGCGATGGGGGCCTGGGAGCTGTATCCTAGGAGCATCCCCATCCCTGCGGAGCTCAGGGCTCCCTCTCCATCCTGCCTATCCCTTGTCCTCTCCCCAGAGGAGCTGCTCCCGGGAACCTAGCCCCTGCCGTCTCCAGCCTCGCTGGAAGCCGAACCACATCCCTGCTCCTCTTTCGCCCCGTTACCTGCCGTCCCCGGCACCTCGGCTGCCGGCCGAGCCTGGAGCTGCTTCCACAGGGCTTTTCCTTAGGAGAAGTCTCCTCCCTTCCCACGCTGAGGCTGAAGGGAGGGGGCGATGCCCAGAACCCCCATTGCACTCCCAGGACCACAAAGCCTCCCCCAGCAGGACACAAAGGAGGCGATGCCGAGCATGGCTCCACTCCGGAAGCCCAAGCCGGTATCCGGGAGAGAGGGGAGAGGCGAAGAACCAGCTCCGCTTACCCAGAGCCCTCTAGAGGTAACCCAGTGGCAGACCCGTCCCCAAACCTCCTCCAGATCCTTTGGAACCGTGGGAACACAAGGGACCGCCCCCACCTCTGCCGCACGCTCCTGCCCTGTCATCCGCCCTGTCCCTCCAGCTGGGACCCAGAGGGTTTGAGGACCCTGCTGGAAGCTCTGCCAGGGAGGCTGGGATAGCAGGAGCAGGGATGGACCGAGTGTTGGGAATGTGGAAAGGGCTCGCTGGGATTCCCCCCCAGCTGAGAGAGGGAACGCTGCTGGTTCCCCCATCACGAGCGGGCAGGAAGAGATTCGCGTTTTTCATCTGGAAAAGTAGCCCTGATGGTGTTTTCCTGGTGAAAACAGGTGGGATTTCCCCCCTCAAAACTCCAGGTGAACTGCTTATAAGAACCCCAGGAATAAAAAGGGGTGGGATAAACACCCCTAAACCCCCAGGCTGGGGCAGGAGGAACCCCCGGATCCTCAGGGTCCGCAGAGGACTCCAGCAGCCACCGGGAAGCAATTGCACGGGCCAGCAGCTCCAGAATTGCTCTTCCCATCACCCCGCACTACTTTGGAGTAGAAAACAGCTTGGGAAGAGGTTTATTCCTGGGAAAACTAAATTAAATTGGGAAGGGGGCTGCAAAGGAAGCAGGAAAGCCCAAGTGCTGGGAAGATGAATCGTTGAGGATGAGGAGGGTAACACTGATCACCAGCAGTGTCAAGGTGGCTGAGTGGTTTAAGGCACCAGACTCAAGGTTCTCCTTTCCCTGCTGTGGGAATTCTGGTTTCCAAATGGAGGTGTGGGTTCATATCCCACTTTTGACACCCACTTTTCCTAAAAAATAATTTTTTAATATAATTTCTGTCTTATTTTCTTTCCCTATCCCTGATAAAAGTTTGTCCCTGTCGTATCTACTCCCTTCAAACGCTGGAAGCCCCAGTAAGATCACCCCAGTAAGGAACCTTCAGTTCTGCAGGAGAACCCCAATTTCTTCAGCCTGGGAGCATCTCCACGGCCTCCTCTGGACTTCCTCCATCAGCTCCATGTCCTTCCCATGAGGAGAACCCCAATTTTGAACAATTTCATCCAAGAAACTGCTCCCTGGTGCATTAATTTCTTGAATTATCCTCCCAAAACTTTTGCCTCGGAGTCGCACGAGTACGTGCAACAGGTGTATCCTGGGAATCCTCTGGGCGAGCAGGAAGTAAGGGACAAGAAAATGCTTTGAAAGGGCATCTTTCGTCAACAGGACCTGCCCACACTTCTCCAACCTGTGCCTGCCGGCCCAGAGACTCATTAAGACTAATTACCTTGTTAATAAATCCACACGGGGTTTTCCCTCCCTGTGCTTTCCGTACGTGGTCCTTTTTCATCACAGGGAAATGCTCCCAGGGGGACACCCTCCCCATTCTAAGTGCTCTCCACGTGCATGATGTCCCACACAACATGTGGAATGAAATCCTCCTTTTTTCCCACTCCTTCCATTAAGAAAAGTCAACCTTAAAACCAGGAAACTACCATTTGGAAGGAAATCACCATCCCTTCTTCCACCCTCTGGTTCCCTGGGGTTTCCGTCCCTCCCGCCATCCCTCTCCAAGCCTAGTGATGCAACTGGTGTCAGGCGGAAACTCATCTTCCCGTAACATTCAGGGAATCAACTGATGGGAGCAGGAAGATGGGAGGGATGACTTTTGTAACTGGTGGATTGTTGGTGCCCAGAAAATAAATCCCCATCATCGAGGCTGATTGCAAAGCAACATGCTGGGACACGCAGTAATCCTGGTCTTACCAGGACAATGTGAAACCAGCTCCCCTCACTCCAAACTCTCTGCTGTTCCTGGGAATGTGTGTCCATGCCAGTTTCATTATGCAATTCCCAAATTCCTCCTAGTTTGTTACTCCAGATAGACAAAATGTGTGGTTTTGGAAGTTCAGCATCGACACCTTACAGGGGAACAACCAGCAAATCACAAATCATAAAACACAAAACTAGATATGAACCAAGGTAAGTTTTTTTTTTTTTTTTAAATGACACTTATACCTTTTTCCAATCCAACTGGCAGATTTTCTTAAATGGGGATGTGCTCCAAGACAAAAAAAAAAAAAAAAAAAAATCAGGAAAAACCTTCAATCCTTCATTTTTTTGTAGAAGGAAGCTTTCCACAGGTGTTTGTCACCCAATTTTAACCAAGACAGCACAGTGACACCCATTCGGAAGGGGTCATCCCTGCTAATGGGCCATCGTGAACTCAAAAACCATCAAGGGCCCCAAAAATATCCTATGACTCCTAGGATCTCATCATTCCATTGTGAAACTCCCCGTCCTGGGGGCTGTACCACCTGGATCTGACCACATGTAATCTCCAAGTGTAGGTGCTTGGGGCATCACCACCACTGGACGGATCCAGAGGAGGGCCAGAACTTCCACAGGGCCACCAGCTAAGACTGCAACCACGACTTCAACAGCCCTGAAACGACTGCTTAATCAGATTGTGACCACCAACCTGACTCACAGCAGTCAGTTTGTACTCTGTGGTTTTAAGCCAGTTTTCCATATTCATTGCATTTATTGTAATTTTGCTATTAAGTTGTGAATACAACTTAAAATCTCTCACGAGGTATTTGTGTGGGGTTAATTTCCCCCACTCTTTACCTTGGAACCAGCACACCCTGGAACGTGGTATTGGGAATCCTGCAGAAACCACAAAAAACACCCCCACACTCCACCAAAAAGCAAAATTCTGGGCAAAACCCACATTGTGGCTTCTCCCGAGGAGATCCCTTGAACACAGCACCACAACCCCCCAGCTTCCATGCCACACTTCCAGCTAAACCAGGAGATCCCATAAATGCGATCTGCAAAGACCCCTGACACGAATCTCCAAAATTCGACCTAAACTTTGACAGTTGGACTGAATGTACCTCTATCCTGAGATATTTTATGATCATATTTAGTGAAATCCCACAGTTTTGTGGAGATTGAACGGCATAAAGCCCAATGAGGGCATTGTCTCCAAATAGGGGACTTGAGCTCTTGATCCAAGAACCAAGGGATGGTTCCTCAGATGGGTTTATGGTGCTTTGGCAAGTCCAAGGTCTCCATTCTGGAAAAATGCTGGTCTCAGTTCTAGAAAAACACAGAGTTTTCACCCAGTGAAGTTCTGGATGATCTTTAAGTTCTCCTTCCCACCCAAACAATTCTTCATCCCCTCTATTCTAATGACGACAAGATCAAGCCAAAATTGTGCAACACCCAAAGAGATTCATTTTCCCTGAAAATGTTCATTTTCATCCCTGAAATCATATTTTGGATGCCGGCTCAAAGTCTCCCCTGGGTTCAGAGGGAGCCCCATGATGGTTGCTCAGATCTCAGCGGGCTTTGTGCAATACTGGAAAAAAAAAACCCCAGATCTGATTGTTCCCTTCTGGGAAATCACTGCCTTTGGTGGAGCAGGGTGTGGTCACCGTGTTGGGGTAAGCATGGCACATCCCAAAACATGCCGTGGACCAGTGGCTTTACTCCAGTGAGTGAAGGGGAAAAAAAAAAAAACCCGCAGAGGAACTGACTCTGCTCAATTGCTGGTTCCCCTTCTCATGACAAATCCCACTTCACTCCCTTCCGTGTTGCACTCATTGGCAGAGGTTTTTTTGGAAGTACCAGGTTGTTTTGTTTTTTTTTTTCCCCTAAGCTAGGGTATAAAATGAATTCCAATCTCAGTAGAGGATTCGTCTTCCTCCTGGAGCGATGACTGGGATTGGTGAGTGACTTCTCCCCTCAGTCCTGAGCTCTCCATGGGTTTTTTCCTGGTTTTCTTTCATCTTCAGTGCCTGGGTTTGGTGTTTTGGTTCCATCTGGTTCCATCTCTGTGCCACGTCCCACGAGCACAGCCACAAACCTCCCTTTTTCCAGCTGGACTATTCCATGTTCACCTGGACCTCCGGACACTGTGGGTAGGGGGAGACCTCCCCTCAGATCTGGGGCATGGGATTATCCTGGTTTTTGAGGAAACACGGACACAAGCTTGGAGTCTCTGAGGGCCATCCTGGAGGATGCCTCTATGCTCCGGGTTGGTGGTTTCTCCACATCTTCACAAAAAACACCTGATGGAAGATGGAGATCCAACAGACACCTCCAAGAGCTGGTCCCAGGGTATTTGCTCTAATCTCCACACAGGATCTCCAAAATGGTCCATAGGTTTTTTCCAATCCAGCCATGATGAGTCTGTGATCAGGGCAGGTCAATCCAACCTTATCCCACTGTTAATAGGACAACTGGAACAGATTCTTCCAAAATAGTTTTTACACTCTTGATTGGTGTCTGGATCAGCTCAAGGGGCTGTGGAAACACCTGCCTCCGGTGTTGGATGATAAAGATCTGGGGCTGCTCCAGGAAAAAATCCCCACAATTCCCAGGCATTTTCCAGCAGTGAGAATTACCCAAAGTGGGGTTTCCAAAGGTTTTTGTTTTTCCTCTGGAAGAAAATTGGCAGCACTTGGGAGAAAGAAAAGAAAATGAAATTTGCTTTTTAGTTGTTCTGAAGAACAGAAACCAAAACTAGGAAAATCCCAAGGAGGAAGGGGGACAGAGTGTGGTGCTCAGCCTAAATGTTTTTTCACTGTGAAAATGTTAAACAATGTTGTGTCTGTTCTGGTGGAAATGGTCGTTTTGAGTCTGTTTGCTGCTCCCTGTGGGCATCACAAAGACACAGTAATTTTAAATGAGATAAATTTAAACTGGGAGGGATTTTTAAAAGGAGGGGATTTTAAAGGAGGGAATATGAGAAGATGGAATTTTAGAGGAGGAATTTTTAAAGGAGAGTAAAATTCTCTTCTCTAAAATTAAGTAGAGAATTTTTAATTAGGGAATTTTAAAGAAGATAAATCCCATCTCTCTTCATCCCTCTAATCTGTCCATCTTTCTGTGAAATTTTATTTCCATCTCTCCTGTCTGTGCAAGTCTTCATCAGATCCATCTGCCCAATCCTGTCTCTTCCCTCCACCCTTCACATAAAAACTCCCCAAATTACCCAGGTATGGGAAAGATCACTTGGGACAACAAGGTGCCTCAATTCTTTGCACATGAGTGACACTAATTACTGTTCTTGGAAGCTTTGGAGCTTATTCTAAGGAGGTCAGAGTCATTTTGGGAACTCACCGCAGCAGCTGTACAAGCAGAACATGAATATGGGGAAATAAAAAATCGTCTATGGCTTGATTTATCTTAAAAAGATGTATCACCATCACTGACATCTCTCGACACCTTTCATGACAGACCTGCTGGTGCTGGGCATTTCACAACCACCTCAGTTCCTCTTTTTAGGTCTTGGATACCAACATCCTTGGAGCCAGTCTGTGCCTTCAGGAATGACCTTGAGTGCTGAGGCCACATTGTTCCCTTCTCTTCTTCTCTCCCCAGTCCTCTTCCAAATCCTCCTGCTCGCGGGTGTCCTGAGCGCCAAGCAGTTTCCATGCTTTCCCGAGTATTGTCTCCACGACCAGGACTATGAGGAGCTGCTGGAGATCGCCCGGGATGGGCTGGAGCCCACAGCTCACCCGGCGCACGTGGTCGTGGTGGGCGCGGGGATTGGCGGGCTGACGGCAGCCAAGCTGCTCCAGGAGGCTGGGCACAAGGTAGGAGTTCCACAAGGCTCTCCCAGGCTTGTTTCCCTCCTCTAAAGGTCTTCCAGGCTGGAGAGGGAGAAGGAAATTAAAGTGGGTCAACCACAGTGGTGGGAGAAGGAAGGGAAGGCGATTTGGCTGCGATAATTTCACCAGTCGTTGGTTCCTGAGAATCACATGAGCCCTTCACATTCTGTATTTAGGGCAGCAGAAATTCCAGGGGTTTCCAAACCGTCCCATGGCACCTGTGGGTCTCAAAGAGAGTTTGCAAGGCATAGCGGGACAGATTGGTACTGCTTTCAAAGCCCTGTTTGATCCTGAACCACCTTAAGAACCTTCTCGCCAGAGCTGGTGTCCAAATGTGACCCAGGAGTTGGGAAAGGAGAAACTGCCCCATAGGCAGAGGTGTCTTGGTCAACAGAGAAGGGTTTGGATCTACAGGTGCTTCATTTGCCATCTGAAGGGGACCTGTCCCACCCTCTGGACCTTGTTTTGGGGGTATTTTGCTTCAAACATTTCCCAAATGCTTCTGATCTCCACCCAAATTTTTTAGGTTACCATTCTGGAAACGAGCGGCCGGGTCGGGGGACGGATCCGGACGTACCGCCCCGAGGGACAGGACTGGTACGTGGAGCTGGGACCCATGCGCCTGCCAGGCAAGCACAGGTGAGGGCACGGTCAAGTGAGGGACCAGCTCGAGACACCTGACCAATTTGGGGAGCAAATCGTCCCCATTGCTTCCCTGGGGTTCAGCATCCGTGCCAAGGGGACAAAATGCTTTGGTTGTTGGCTCTTGGCACCGTCACTGTGCCCTTTGTCCAGGCTCGTCCGTGAATTCATCCGCCAGTTCGACCTGAAGCTGAACCCCTTCATCCAGAGGGACAACAACACCTGGTACTTCCTGAGGGGCACTCGGGTCAGGGCGGAGGAGGTAAACAGGAACCCCGACATTCTGAATTACACAGTGAAGCCATCGGAGAGGGGCAAGAGCGCTGTCCAACTCTACTGGGAGGTACTAAACAAGGTACAAGATTTTTCCGTGGTGTCCCCTCACCTGAATGATGAGTTGGGGAAGATGTGTCCATGAGTTGGGGAAGGCGTGAACGGGAGTTGGAGAAGACTTAGCCATGAACTGGGGAAGACTCAGCCCTGAGTAGGAGAAGAACAGGGTCCTTTTGGAGTGAAAAGCAAAGAGGCTCATTCAGAAACAAGGGTGGGTGGTTGCAAAACCCCTCTTTGTCCACAAGAAATCCTTTGGAATGGGTCCACCAGGACTTGGATGAGCAGAAAATGCCACACCGAGGCAGACCTGCCTGAAAATTGATGTCCAGAAGCTCCAGGGGTTACCAAACCTTGAAATCCTGAGAGAATTTTGGGCAGCATTTTGGGAAATGGATCTTTTTCCCTTGAAAATATCAATGTTTCTTCTCCAGGCTTTTAAGACATTCCAGACCACTGATTGCAGGAAGTATCTGGCTCAACATGACTCCTTCTCCACCAAGGTAATGGGCTGGGGCTCAAGGGTAAATTTAATCCCAGCTCTTGATAATTAACCTGCTCTCCCTGCTTTGAGAAGGGTCTGTGTCACTCTAATCCCGTTCTCTGTCACCTTTTGGATGCTTTTCCCTAATAAATGATCCCTTCTATTTAAAAATGCTAAGAAAGGGTCCAGCACAGCTCCAGTGGAGCCCTAACTGAGGTAACAACCTCAGGCTGTGTCTCTTCTCCTGGGATCTCCAGGAATATTTGATCAAGGTCGGGGGGCTGAGCCGAGGAGCTGTTGAGATGATCGGGGACTTGCTGAATGAGGACTCAGGGTTTTACCTGTCCTTCCTCGCCTCACTATGGGACTTCGACATCTTTTCCAAAGAGAGGTGAGTGCTGTCCCTTCAGCCCAACCCTGTTCCCACAATGGGAAACGTCAAGAATGATTCCAAACGGGAACCACTTGCAGTTCGATGGGGCCTCCAAGCTCCACTGGCATCTCAAGAAGATCTCAGGATTTTATACTCCCTAAACCCCAGCATCCTTCCCACACCTTCTGCTTCTCCTCCCTTCCAGCTTTGATGAAATCACCGGTGGGTTTGACCAACTGCCCAGAGCCTTCCACAAGGCACTGCCCAATGTTGTCCAGTTCAACTGCACCGTGGAGAAGATCATGACCAAGGGCAACAAAGTCCGAGTGTTCTACCGTGCTCCGGACACACTGGCCCCGACGATCATCACTGCAGATTACGTCCTTGTCACCTCCAGTGCCAAAGCTACCAGGCACATCCAGTTCCTGCCGCCCCTATCCCCTGCTAAGGCCCATGCCCTGCGCTCTGTCCACTATGCAAGCTCCTCCAAAATTATCCTGGCATGCTCCGAGAAGTTCTGGGAGAGGGACGGGATCCACGGAGGGTACTCCATCACTGACCGCCCCTCCCGCTTCATCTACTACCCCAGCCACAACTTCTCCAGTGGAGTGGGCGTCATCCTGGCGTCCTACACCTGGAACAACGATGCCGAGTTCTTCCTGCCCCTCACAGATGAGACGTGCCTGGATGTGGTGCTCCAAGACCTGGCTGACATCCACCAGGTGAGCAAGGAGTACCTGCAGTACACCTGTGACCAGCACGTGATCCAGAAGTGGCAGCTGGACCAGCACTCCCTGGGGGCTTTCGCTGCTTTCACCCCCTACCAGTTCGTGGATTACTCGCAGGCCCTGTTCGCTCATGAGGGCCGGGTCCACTTTGCTGGGGAACACGCGGCCCAGCCCCACGCCTGGATCGACACCGCCATGAAATCGGCCATCAGGGCTGCCAGCAACATCCACCATGACAGCAGAGAATCCCCGGCGCCAGACAGGGAGTGGTTTGGGAGACTCAGACAGAGGGTAGAGCTCTGAGTGTGCCCCCAGCCGTTTTTGGGTAGTGCGAATCTGCTTCTTTCCAAGAAAAATCAGCAGAATTCATCGGCAGCGAAGGTGTTAAAGAATTGAGTGTCTTCAGGCAGGACCAACTGATTAAACACATCATTGGGAGAGGAGGGAGACCGAAATAGTAAATCAGAGATAGAAACACTTAATGGAGGTAGGAGGGAGCACTAAAACCAGGCAGTGGGTTCCAGGACTCTGCTGTTCCCCTTGTCCACCGCTGTAATTCCCAGTTTATTTGCCTGCGAGGCACTTCATGGAATGACCAAGGTGAAATAAAGGCGGGAATTTCTGGGTTCCTTGTGTCTGAGAGCAGTGTCATCACATATAGGCAGCGTCACCACGCTCCAGCCCTTTGGGAAGTCATCACTCTCAGTTCCCCCGCTCCAGAATCTGAGAGAGAACCCGATGCTTCCTCACTGTCCTCTCCTTTAAGTGGTCCAACACACCTAATTAATTAATTAATTAATCAATCTCTAATTCCTGGTTAGTGATTAACCATTCCCCCCGTCACCGGTGAGGATGTGATCCCGGTCTTTTCTACCTAAACCACGGCCAGCACCAAGTTGATACAAATATATTAAACCAATCATCCTGAATCTTCAAAGCAAACCCAAGGTTTTGCTGGAGTTTGTCCTCTCTCCAGTATTTGTCCTAAATTCCATAGCCTTGGAAACTTCATCTGTGCTGCAGGTGGGATTTTTTTTGACGGGATTATTGACAGGATAATGATAAACCTCCAAAGGAAACACCAGCCTGGTTGCTGAGAGCACCGTGCTGACCTTCGCTGTGATCACTGAGCTTCTTGGCCTGTAATTCACCCCAATATCCACAAAATTTCTAACTTGCCCCTCTGCCTCTGACTCCACGTAGCTGGAGCAGAGCAGCTCCAGGTTCATTCCTGGCCCAAAAACAGAGGTTCAACTCTCGCTGGAGGCAGCAAGGACTGGATCAGGGGAGACCAAGTTCCCCCCAGCATTGGAGAGGGAGATTTATCCCCATTTATGCCAATTAAATCCAGCTAATAATTAATTAAGTACAGAGCGATCACCAGTAGCACATTATGAGCTTGGCCAGGCTGTTTGCCATAAGCTCAAAGCACTTTTGGGAGGCTCAACCCCCGAAATCAAAAATCTCACAGATAATTGCTGTTGTTATCCCTCATTTCTTCCAGCTCTGTAAGGTACATCTCTTATGGAACATGGGGCAGCTCTTTGGACGTGACACAAACCCGCGAGTAAAGCTCAGGTCAGAGCACGTGGAGTTTCATCGTGTCGAGAAATTCATCCAAAATACATGAGCGCCTTCCCGAGCTCAGAACAGAGCCAGACTCCATGTGCAGCATTCACTACATCGGGAAAAGCAGAGTTCAGAAGGTGGAAAGTGGCAAGAAGAGAAAACAGAAAGGTTTTAGCTGCTCAGTTTGTGAATTCCTTGGAATTTAGGTTCATAACCCGCAGCCCTCGGATGCTGCTCCAAGGTGGAAGATCCGAACCCCTAGGCCGTGGGAAGGGGAGAGCTCAGGACAATTAAAGCTCATTAACATCTCGCTAACGACTGCGGGGAGGGAAAGGAAAAAGAAGCTCCGGCACGTCCCTGAGTGGGCTCGAACCACCAACCTTTCGGTTAACAGCCGAACGCGCTGACCGATTGCGCCACAGAGACCTGATGTAAGTGGAGAAAATCCGGAAAAATGGGATAAAAGTCAAATTTCATGAGGTATTTTCCGAATTAGAGCATTGGGGGTGAGGATGGAGGTGGGGAATTGGGTGGGAATAGAGATGTTGGTGGAGTTTATAGATGAAGATGAATGGTGGGGGATGCGGAAAGAGGCACCGATGAAAAGAAGGCGCCATTACCGGCCCCGGCGGGGTAGCGTGGCCGAGCGGTCTAAGGCGCTGGATTAAGGCTCCAGTCTCTTCGGGGGCGTGGGTTCGAATCCCACCGCTGCCAGGTGTCCGGTTTTTGCCTTTTTGTCTCATTTCCCTTTCTCACTCTCCGTCCCCTCAGCCGGGAAGACTGGAATTTAAAATCCAAACGAAAAAATTCCCCAGATAAGTAAAGCACATGCGCAAAAAAAATCTCAAACCGACAACAAAAATCGTGCAAAGAATCTCAAAAGCGACACGAAGATACTCCGACCACACACACCCACACACCCCCAAAACAATTTTAAAAAGCACAAAAAAAGTCAAACTCGCAACGAAAAATATACAAAGAAAAAAAAAAAGCGAAGCAAAATAAACAAAAAAAAAGCCCGCAAAAAAGTCTTAAATAAAAAAACACACGCACAAAAAAATAACCCCTCAAACCCACAACAAAAAACATTTTTAAAAAAGCAAAAAGACCCAACCCAAATAAAACACCACAGACAAGAAACCTCCAAGCAAAGAAAAAAAACCGCACAAAACTAAAGACCAAACACACACACACACACAAGAAAATTAAGAGAAAACCAACAAAAATAAACAGGAAAGAAAAATAGGCATAAAAAGCTGGGCTCGTCCGGGATTTGAACCCGGGACCTCTCGCACCCAAAGCGAGAATCATACCCCTAGACCAACGAGCCGCTGCTTCGGCTTTAGACTGATATCAATTTCTCTCCTCAGAATGGTCTGCCCGTCATTGCTGCGATCTTTTCCCGGCACCCCCGTGCCTACCCCCGATCCCGGCGCGGAGAGAAAATGACGACGCTTTTTTTTTGGGGGGGGGAAGAAGCTAAAACTCGGAAAAAAGAAAGGCACCAGGCCCCAGCGAGATTTGAACTCGCGACCCCTGGTTTACAAGACCAGTGCTCTAACCCCTGAGCTATGGAGCCGGCACAGTAATTGCCGCTCTGCTGCGGCCACCACCGGGGAGCCCCCAAACTGGCTGGAACTGCCCCAAATCTCCGTCACTCCCGAAATTCCCTCCTCTCCCTGCCCCAAATCTCCGTCACTCCCGAAATTCCCTCCTCTCCCACAAAATTCCTCCCTTCCCCCCCAAAACTCCCCCCGTCCCCTGCCTGAGGGCGAGGCGCAGGCTGGCCTGGAAAGAGCCAACCCTGGGGCATCACCCACCCCAGCATCCCCAAAATTGGGGCTCAACCCCACAAAAGTCGAGGTTCAGCCCTTGGCAACCCCATTTTTGTTTGTTTTTCCAGGGATTTTGGCCGATGTCCAGCCAGCAGAAAGCTCCTTATTGCTGCTGCAATAACCCAGGTGCTGAAGCCTCGTTGTCCTCTCTAAGGGTGTCCAAAAGTAAAGGTTGGCTCGTTTTTATTTATTTATTTTTTCCTCGTCAAACCCGGCTAACTCATTAAATAAAAGATATAAATTTGTATCTCAGGGTAGGAACCAATCCAAGGGCTGAAAATTAGGGATGCATCTGCTTTTTCTCATCTCATACCACTCAGGAAATGTTGTTATGGATCAAATAAACCTTCCCCCCACCTCACCCCAAGTCTGTATTTCCTAAAAGGATTTCTGTGTTTTATGGAAAAGGTTCCAAAGCTGACCAACCCCAGAACCCCCCTTTACCAGCACTTCAGGCAATATGACACTGATTATTTTTTAAAGCTGCTTTTTTTTTTTTTTTTGGTAAAACCAGAGTGGATGAAGCAAATGTGAATTCAACACCAGCTCCTTGGCAGAGACCGAAGGTTTTCAGGGAAAAAGAAACAAGAAATGAGGATAAATGGGTGATTTTGCTGAGAACCTGAGGGAACACAATATCCAGCACCAAAACCCACGCAAAGCGCGAGAACCGTGAGGGGTATTTTGGGAACGCCTTGTCCATGGAGAGGCCTAAGCATGGGAGCACCAGAGGGACAAACTTGGATCTCACTCAGGTCCAGCAGGACAAACATCACTAAGAAAATCCCCAAAAAAGCACCCAGTGGTCACCTGGGACAGCTCGGACTACTCTCATGACATCCCCAAAACAGCTTTTGGGGTACAAATATTACCCTAGGTGGAAGAAGGAACTAGGAAATTTCTGACTGGATTTCTCCTTTGTGGACAAACAGAGAGCTCTGCCTTGGATGGATATCCAAAGATTCCTGCTCAATCCCACCTTCCCCACAGGTCATTCACCCCATTAATATTTAATTTCCCAGCTATTGGTGCATCCAAAGGGATGGAGGAGCCACTCCAAAGCTTCCCACAGATAAACCCCCATCTGGCATCAGACCCGGAGCCACAAATGACATCTGGAGGGTTCCTTCTCACTGACTGGCTGAGCTTGTAACCCCTTCCAGGGGTGGGTTTGAGTCAGTGACCACAGGCTTTGAGCTGGTGGCCACAATCTTTTGAGTTGGTGATCACAGCCTTCAAGCTGGTGACCACAACCTTCCTTTAAGCTGGCAACCACAGTTTCTGGGGACCGCTGGCCATCTCCCTACTTCCACCTGCTCTGAAGACCCTCCTTGTGATGCTCTCCTGACCACCTGATTGCCCGTCCCCCAGCCCACATCCCACCAAATCAGGCTGATTTGAGTCTTTTGAGCTCATACAGGGGCCAGGCCCTTCCCCAGCACTCCCTGAGGCGTCTCAGGGGCACAGTTTGATGTAGGTGACAGTGGAACAGACCGAAAAGAGGGGGAACACCTTCTCCTGGAAGGCCACGTTGAAGGTGAAGATGTGCTGCATGTTCTCGGCGTCGTAGAAGGAAACCTCCTCCCCCTCGTAGTCCAGGTACACCCGGACCCGGCTGAGCTTGTGGCTGAGGCACAGAGGGGTACGCTGGGGTGAGGTGACAGCCCAGTAGCGGCCCCCGTTCTGCTGCACGGCCCAGATGCCCTCCTCGGGGGAGAACTGCGTCAGCCCCTTCCGGCGGATGGACTCCTTGGCCACGCCGAAGGCCCAGCCGTCCGAAGGCCCCACCTCCACCTCCCAGTAGTGCCGCCCTGACTTGAACCCTGTGGTGGCCAAGACCCGCGAGTTGGTGTCGAAGCGCTTGGGGTTGTCGGGCAGCTCCTGCTTCCTGCAGCCCATCCGGACGCTCTTGAGGTCAGCGGAGAGGATCAGCAGGTGGTTGGCAGAGTCGGGGTCCAGGGTCAGGTCCTCTGTTGGGGACAGCAGTGACAGTGGTCAGAACTCAGCGAGGGTTTGAGCAACAAAAAGCCCAGCTCAGGGTGGTGGGGGTTTCTGGTTTCTGGACCAGCCCAGACCTCAATAATCCCATCCCAACCCTGATAACACAATCTCAACCTCAACAACCCCTTCCCATCCTCAGCATTCACCCCCCCCCCCAACCACCAGTAAAAACTTTCCAACCCCATCCCAACCCCAATAACCCCATCCCACACAGACACCCCACACTGACACTCCCATGGACACCCCAATTCCCTCGAGGGGGATTTTGATCTGATGCTGCTTCTGGTAAGAAACAGAGTGACAACAACATGAGGACACCAGGAACAAAGAACACCCACCACAAAAGCACTTGCAGATAATTTGCGGATACCAACAGCAAAGATGGGCCTTAGGTCAAGAATATTTTTTCCACATAAATTGATCTTTTATATTGGTTTCAGGCTCATCCACACACAGGCGGGCTCCACACCTCCCTGGCATCACAAATTGCACAGTGTTTATCCCCAAACAACCACAGAGGCATCCAGATCCTTGTGGGAAGCCATGACCTAAGGGTATCTGTCTTTCCACCTGCAGTAGCCCTAACCAAACATGCAGGTGCAGCTTGGTCCCAACAGCTTTTTCTTCCCCCCTTTCCAAACTCAGGCTCAGAGGAAGCAACGAGTGACCTCAAATTGTGGTTGTAGTCAGCAAAGTCACCATGAATCCATGAGACACTTTTGGGGGGAGTCTAAAATGGGGCCTCGGGAGCTGAAACACGGCAGGCTGAAAAAGGCCTTTGTGCTCTCCAAAATTCACAGATTTGGGTGAGGAAATGGCGTACAAATTTCCTAAAAGAGCCACAGTGGGATTAAAAGCCTCACGGTGCTTCATAAAGGTGGAGAAAGTCATAAGAAGGACAGAGAAAGCTGAGAGAATTTTTCCTTCAAAACTTTTAGGTTTTGAACCAGGTTCCTCCCCAAAAGTGGGAGAGTGGCCAAAAACCAGCATCTCCTGTGCCAGAGACTGCAAATCCCACCAGCAAAATTATGGGGAAACGGGTTGGAACGAGCTGATTTCATCAATGCCAAATTTTTTTTTTTTAACTACAAGGTGTTTTCCTTCCTTGGGCATCTCCAGCTCCTGGAACCGTCAGGATTTGAATTTGAGGTTCAACCACACGCAGCAAGTGACGCCTCTGCACATGCACCCACCCCCCTGGGCATGCAGCGAGGGGCCTTTGGCTTCTCAGTGGTGGTCACCAGCTTCCCCCTTGTGTTTTCTGCCAACTTTTGGCATTTCCAGAGATGCCTGGGGGTGCTGTTTGTGAGCAGAATCCTTGGAAAGGGTCCAACTCATGGGTTGTCCTTCTTCGAGACCCCCATTCTAGAGACCACAGCTTTAAAAGCAAAAAACAACTTTTTCTTCTGAAAACTCTGCTCTGGGCACTTTCACACTGAGGGGTTCAGGGTGGGGCAGGTTTTAATCTCAGGGTGAGGTCAGAGGGATGGGGTTGATCACAGAATTCCTGCAGAGCCCCTTCCCAGGGACTCATCCAGTATGAAAAGTGTTGTGGGCTGCATTTGCCCCTCAAATTAATGACCTCTCCTGTGAAAAGGAGTTAAATCCTTAATTAACTTTAAAAACAAGCTAAATTCTTAATAAGTGGATAGTGCAAGATGTCTGAGTGCCCTGAGGTCTCTCTGGATGAGGAACACCCTGGAACAGAGAGCCCTCTGCTGGGATTTAATTTAAATTCTTAAATAGCTTAAGGAATTCTCCAAATTCTGCTGGGATTTAACCCCTCTGGCTTCCCGCTGGAGTGGATGCTGGAGCTCACACCCTCTATCCCAACTCCCTGGTGGAAACAGGAGCCCAGCAGAGCAAATTTGGCAGACTAAAAGCCAGTTGTGGCTCAGAATGGCTTTTTGGTCTCAAATTATGGGTTTGTTAGGTGCAAACAGGCAGAGAGGACCTGGCTGAGCTGTCAGATCCCCGGCGTCAGTTAGAAAAATCGGCTTTGGGCTCTGGAGCTGAGCAGGCTGGATCTGGAAATCATCGAGAGAGAAGAAATTAAGGAAAAAAAAAGAAATCTAGAGTGTCTTTTCCTTTCTTTTTTATTTTTTTTTCTTCTTCCTTTTTGTCCCCCACTGTTTGGCTTTGCAAAATACAACCACAATTTCGAGTCTTTGCTGTGGGTGCTATGTCTGAAATATCATATTTTTTACCTTTTTCACCTCTTCCCAGCTCGTCCTGCAGGTGTTCTGAAAAGGAGGAGAGACAAGGACGTGAATGGTGACACCCAGAGAGACAGAAGGGATGCCCCAAGTCTCCTTTAGGGGACTGTGGCACCAAAGCATCAGCGAGAGCTGAGGATGGAGCAGCACAACAGGGTAGAATCCCTGTTAAATATATTTAATTTTCATTAAAACCCCCCTTCTGGACATGAAGAAAACACAGGATTTATTTAAACCATATTTATCATGTCCTGACACATCTCGGCCTCAGGAATTTCAAGGCTTGAGCACACCCTTTAAGCCAATTCTCGCCCTGGGGTGCCATTTCCATTTAGAAATTATTTGGTTTTTTCTCTTCTAAAGCTGCTGGTTTTGGTGCATTTTAACTTTCCAGCTCTCAGCACCATCTAGTGGTTTCCTGCTTTGCTGCAAACTCAGGGCTTGGCAATCTCAGCAGGAAACTCCTTGAAATTAAAGGTTTTATTGCATCAAAGCTGACGTTCATGCTCGCATTTTCCCATCATTAAAACAACCCCACATTTCCTTCCTCAACAACCCAGCTGGGACAAGTCTCCTCCTGCTTATGCCCATCTCCACAATGAGAAAAAGGATCTCCAGAATCCCTTTCCAAAGTGATTTCTGTTCCTATTTCAGTGCCCAGGAGCCCTCAAGCAGCACCCCAGGCACTCCCACTGCTCCCTCCGGGTGCCAGAAAGGCCAGGGATTATTTTTAAACCTTTTCCACCTACCTCGGAATTTCTTCAAGACCTTCTCAAGGACAACAGTCTTGAGGGAGAAGTTGCAGACGTGCATCTTCATGTCGGTGCAGACAGGAACAGGCTTGTGACACTTCACGTCCTCGCTCCTGCCAAGGGAAAAAGGGAAAAACAAGGAAGAAATTGTTGATATTCTCCCATTTCCATCTCTATTTGCCACCAATGCTCCTGCCCCATCCCCCTACAGGCTCCCAGACTGGGATTTCACCCTCCTTGGGGTGACGAAATCAGGACTTCAGTGTGGATTTTGAGGCTCCTCTGGGGTGATGGGGGGATTTTTTTGGGTAAACCTCCCCCTCCAGCTGCTCCTGCTGCAGATCCAATGTCATTTTGGTGGTGCCTGAACTACTGTGCTGGGGAAACTGTGTGTGAGCAAATAAGGGGATTTGGGATCTCTGGTCTCACTTGACCCTTGAAGAAGGCCACTGGTAGGAAAAAGACACTGTCAAAATCAGATTTCCAAGAAGCTGGAAGAGACCCAGGGCTTGCAGAGAGTAGGAGGAGAATTCCATCCTCCCCGGTGCCTCCCTCTGGCACCTGGACTATGAACATTGACCTCCAGACAGGGAGGGGGAGGAGTGGAAGCCTGGAGGCAGCAGGGAGAGCAGAATTCCATACCTGTTTATGATGCCCATTACATCCTGGAAAGGAAAAAGAGAGAGGGAGTGAAATGCCTGTGCTCTGGCTCCCCAGAGAGATTTCTGCACATCAAACCCATCCGGGATGTCCACCCCTGGCGGATACGGCCAGCAGGTGTGGATTCATGCCTCAAGTGTTGGATTCCAGCTCCGAGAGGTGACATTCCCACCAAATCCCATCCCACTCCCTGCAGCATCTCCAGGCCTGGCTGCTCCAGGGGAACCTTCCCCACGGCTCATCCACAAATCCCCAACCTCGTGCCCATGGAATGTGCTGTGTTTTAGGCTGGAAGGCACTGTCAAAGGCCTCTCATCCTCCCACTGCTCTGAGCAGGTTCTCCAGGTGAGTTGGGAGCATCTTCAGGTCACCTAAAAATTTCTCCAGCTCCTCTCCCAGTATGTGGCTGTTATTGTGAGCTCACATGTGGGAACTGGGCAGCCTCGGGGATGTTTTTGGGGTCTTCCTGCCGGTCTCCCACTTCTGGGAAGGTCCTGTCAACCTGTCCCATGTGAAGCATTAAGGGACAGGAGGTACCTGCAAATATCCCCCTGCCCAAGAGCCACCTGCCATAAACGGGGCAGCTTTGCACCTCGATGTCCCCATGATTTCTGTCACAGTCTCATGACCCCCAAGAAAAGCTTGGGATGCCTCATCCCACCCTGGGATGGACAAGGAAGTGATTTTCCCTCAGGCAGGGTGGATTATGGAGGTAATTTAAGATTCAAATGCGCTCAATAAAGTTGCAACACCGCAAACAAACACCAAACAGAGCCATTATTTGCCCGTTCTGGTGCCCTTAAAACACATTCCAGGGCCCACACAAAGCCAGAGTCACCACCCAGGGGCTGAAAAAGGACCCTGGAGCCAGCCCAGAGTTCCCAACCTGCTTTTTAATAGAATACCAACTATTGTTCTGGGCTGTTTCTCGTGGGCACCAGTGCCGTCTGCACAGAGACCACGTGGGGTGAATTTCCACCCACAGCCAAGTCCTGAAATCATCTGCAAATATTGACAGCACCCAGAACGCAGCCTGGGAGGGGATTTAACCCTGTGCAGGCCTGCGGGAGCTACCAGCACAACCTGCTCAATTCAGTACAAACAAGCTCCATTCAAAGGTCACCCGTGGCCCTCCAGCCATTCGGGGTGGGGAAAAGAGCTGCAGGATTTCAGGAATTCAGGCAGCCCGGGGTTGTTTTCCCAGCCTGGAAAGGAGAGTTTGGTCTAACTCAGCTCTGAACACCATGAAACCAAGGGCTTGGGGGTGCTAGAAAAGTCCAGACAAGTTCATGGAGGTAAAAAGTCATTAAAGTTGAAGAGGACACTCTGTTCCAGGGCGGTCCTCATCCAGAGAGAGCTCAGGGCACTCAGACATCTTGCACTATCCACTCATTAAGGACAGAATAAAAAAGGACTTTTACCCCCAAAACACCTCTATGGGATCCATAAATACATTGAAAAAGGAGGTCATGACTAACACCTGACATCTCACCTTGAGGAACTCAAGCATGGGCTGCTGGATTTTCTCCTCCAGCTCGGTGATGAGCTTGTTGAGGAGTGTGATCTCCTTGGAGAGGTCAGTGATGTTCTCATTCTGCCTCTTGGAGATGTTCTTTTCCATCTTCTCCAGCTGCCCCAGCAAGATGTGCTCCTGGTCGTGCAGGAACTGCCGCAGCCGCTCAAACTCCGAGAGCAGCTTCTGCCGCTCGCTCTCGATTGTTTTCTGGGAATGAAACAGGAGAGCAGCCTGATGGTGAATTTGGAGCCCTGGCCTGGTGAAACTGGGGGCCTTCATTTGGGGAGGGATGAGGAGACACCGGGGGTAGCATTCCTGGACAAAAGCCTTGGAAGAGGTGGGGGTGGGAGAGCCAAATCCCCACCTGTTAGGATCTCTCGTTCCTCAGCTCTGCCACCCTCCCCATTCCCGTTGGGTTTGCCATCACAAACACCCCAAATACCCTCTGGGACAGAGCCCCGGGCAAATGGGAACATTTAGCTCCAGGAAATGCTCCCTTTGGCACCGTGAGGTATTTCGGTTGCTACACTCCCCATTGCCCCTCAGCACAGGTCCAGCGGGTCCACCCAGGCCCCCAAAGAAGGGCCCTTCACCCTCTGCCTTTGGTGTCACACTTGATCCCGGCACTTGGGACGGGCTGGGCTGTGTCTAACCCTGCCAACCACCAAAACAACAGGAAATTGCAGAGGTGTTAAAAAAACCCAGGGATGGGATAGCAGCAAGATGGGCCAGGGCAGCTCAGTGGCTTTTGCCTCGAGTAAGGGGACATGAACCCCTCAAAGCCCTTGTCTTGCAGGGGGGTGGTCTGGGAGAGGAATTATTTTCAGTGGGATGGGGTTTTTTTTCCCTTCTGCTGCCACAAGGATGATGTGCTGAGGAAGAGGAAGGGTGGAGGACATCCCCGGAGCCAGCCTCGCTCTCAGATGCTCCAGCACCATCCCCGAGGTCTGCTGAGGCTGTGGCTATTGGTGGTGGGGCCAGGAGGAAGGAGAAAACCACCCTTTCCGTTTTTCAGACACTGGGGCGGGCAGTGTGTCCTCATCCCCTCCAGGCTTCCCCACCACCCCGTCCTGGGACACACCAGCAGCTCCTGGGTTTTCTTATCGTCGTTCACTTTGAACTCCAGCAGCTCCTGCCGCTCCTTCCTCAGGAAATCCAAGCGCCCCTGGATTTTCTCCTGGGAACAAAAGAAGAAGATGTGGCCGGTGTTGCTTTCTCTCTGTGTGCAGGGTTTGCTCTTTGCCAGGTGGGATGGGGAGGGAGAAAAACACAGGATGCTCTAGCCGGGAAATCCCTCTGGCTCAGCTCCACCCACTCCGGCGGCCTCAAGGACCACCAGAACCCCTCCCCCCAAAAAAAGGAAAGGAGGATGCCGGGGACGGGACGTGCCCTCTTCCCATCGGCTCCTGGCACAGGCAAAGCTCAGCCCGGCTTTAATCAACTTCGCTCGTCTCTGGAAGCTCTCCCAGCCCCCAGATAGCCGCGGGTATTTAGCTCCGTCAGCCGTTGCCCTCCCGGCCAGGTGAATCCATCCCAGAAACAAGGGAAACGCAGGAGAGGAGTGCGCACATCCAGAGAGAACACGTTCTCCCAGCTTCTCGGGAGGCTGGGAAGCACCGCCAGCTCTTCGGGAGGGCGTTTGAGCGCCGGGGAAAGCCGGGTGACACCGCGGGGACAAACGCAGCTCCCCGGGAGTCTCCCGCGGGACGCACGGACGGACAGACGGACGGACAGACCTTGTACTCCTCAGAAGCCTCGTCCACGGGCACCACGGCGTGGGGCCGGTGCTCCCGGGACCTGTCGCACACCACGCAGATGGTCTTGCGGTCGTCTTTGCAGTAGAGCTTCAGGGCTTCGCGGTGCTTGGGGCAGAGCCCGTCCTCCTCGGCGCCCTTGGCCCCGCGCAGCGTGAACTGGCTGATGATCTCGGACATGTTCGCCAGCTGCCGGTTGGGGCGGAAGCTTTTCTGCTGGAAAACCTCCCGGCACTGCGGGCACGGGAAGTCCATCTCCAGCTCCTTCCAGCTCTTGACGATGCACGCCCGGCAGAAGTTGTGCCCGCACTCGATGGACACGGGGTCCTTGAAGAACTCCAGGCACACGGAGCAAGTGGCTTCGTCCTGGAGGTTTCCGGGCAGGAACACGGCTGCCATGGCCTCTCTCCTGCGGGTGAGGAATGGTTTCAGCGGGGCTGGAACAGGAATGCCTGGCTCCCGGCCCCGCGGGGGCGGTGCTCTTCCAGGAAAGCTGCCGCTGCCCGGGGTCACTCTTGCAGTGTCCGGTTTCTCCAGCCCAGCGACGGGGACCTCGGCACTGGGGGACACGCAAGAAAGCAGGAACGCTGCCCTCTGCTCCCCACAAATCCTGATTTTCCTGGCTTTTTTTTTTTTTTTTTTTTCCAGCGGGGAGGTGGGAAGAAGAAAATCTTTTGGGATACCCTCCCATTTGAGGTGTCCCTGGCTCTGGATGGGGCTGATTTATGGCTGAGCTGGTGCTAAATCTGAGCGCTGGGGCTTGTGTGGAGCAGCTGCTCCAGGCTCAGATCCAGGGAACCTCGTTAAAGTCCTGTTTCGGCCCTGAAACTTCAGTTGGGGACTCAGATGACCTGATTGAGCTCCAGGGCTCATCAGGAGCCATAAAAAGCAACAGAAGAAAGGCAATACACTAGGATGGAAAGCCCTTATCAAGATCTGTGGGTGAGTTTCCCGAATCTGAATCAAGCTCGGGACTGAGGTCCTGCATCTCAAAATAAAATAGTCTTGGTCTTCCAGAAATATTTTGTGCAGATTTGGAGGTCGTGCATTAAATGGGAACGATAATAAAATAAATATCATTTCTCCTGGGCTGGGGTGGTCCATAACTCGGTGGTTTCCACCTGAGACTTCATCAAACTCTTGTCATGGCAAACAGGGACAGGAGGGAGTGACAGACACGCGGTTACTGAGGGGGATCGTGTTACCATGGACTGGGAAATGTGGGATCTTCTAGAGAGCGATTTGTCTTCTCCTAATGAGGACCTGAAATCAGATCGAGTGATCCATAAATCCTGATTTGAAAGCCAGCCCCTGCTGATCCAACACCTCCGAGTCAGGATCTTGGACACATCTGGAGCTATGGGGGAACAAATCCTGACCCCAGAGGTTCTGCTGGAGGAGTTAATGAGCAAAACCAGTCCTGGAAGTGTCCTGCAGAGCATTACCACTTCTGTGCGTGTTTATCTGCCCTTTCACATGTATTAATATATATTTAGATATTTAT
>JACBWW010000265.1:0-27185 GCA_020086605.1 Lanius collurio | reverse complement strand
TTTTTAATATATTTATATATATTTTTAATATATTTATATGTTTATATATATTTATATCACTCCCTACGGAAATGGAATTCCTTCTCTCCCACCTTCCATTTCTTCTGATCTGTAAATAAAAATGAAGTGCGTATTTTTCCTGTTCCACGCATTTTCCCTCACGTTTCTGCAGTGAAAGGATGAGGTGGTGCCTGTGAACTGGAGGTACATCCACACCCCAACCCAGGGATGCACAACCAGCCAAGGAAAAGAGCGAGACCCCCCGACAGAAGCCGCGGGCAGCCTGGTGGGAAAAACAAGGAGAACAAGAGGTGGGTGCAGGGAAGAAAGGGACAGGGGGACAAGCGCATCCCGACCCCTCCCCGTGTCTCCGGCTGCCCCCGCGTACCTCGGAGCGGACGCGTCGGGAAGGGGCGTCCTCCCAAACCGCCCGAATCTCCCGGGGTTTTGCGTGGGGACGGGTCTAGACGAGGCCAGCTGGGCGGCGAGCCGGGACGCCGCGGGGTCCCAGCGGGACGGGGTCCGTGGCAGCCTCTCTGCCGAGCTCCGGCGAAGAAAACCGGCCGCCGCCGCGGCTGCCTCGGACATCGCGGCACCGCTCGAGCTCGGGCTCCTTGCCGGCCCTCGGCTGCCCCATTTGTCCCTTCTGTCACCACCACCCCCTTCCCGTCTCACTTACCATTCTTTCCCCTCCCCCATTGCTTCTATCCTGGGCACCCACCGAGGTCTTTCCCTCCTCCTCTTCCTCCTCCTCCTCCTTCCCGGCCGCTCCGGCTCTGCTCCTCTCCTCCGTGCCAAAGCTCTTTTCCCTGCCCAGCACCAGGATCGCGTTTCCAGCACCTCCCTCCACCTGTCCCCAAGCCCTGACCTTCTCTCCGGGATCTTGGCAGCCCTTTAACCCTCTCCAAGAACCTCAGGACAAGGCTCATCCCTCCTTCCAGAGGCTCAGCGGGGCTGGGGAAGGAGCGAAGCTTTTCATCCCTCTTCCCAAACGGTCAAAAAATGGTTCATCTCGCTGCTCATCTTTGAGGGGAAAAGGGCAGGAACGTCTCCTGTGGGGCATCTCCCATCTGCCACTGGTGTGTTGGTCAGGTAAGGAGAGGTTGGGACACCCAAGCCGACAGGAAGAGTCGGAAAATAAAAGGCAGCGTGAGTCCCTGTCAGATAAATATCTCTTGCCTATAAATCTATAGATCAATGAATATCTACTGGATACACACATCCTTTATTTTCCCTGACTTCCAGCAGCTCCCTGATGCTCCTCTCCCAAAATTCCCAGCCGGGAACTTCCCAGCCCTGCACTGGAGGAAAAAAAATGTCAGGATGAGACCAGGAGGAAGCTCCTTGTCTTGCCCTTGGGGTTTGGGTGTCAGGATTGTGTTCGGGGCAGCCAGCTGATCCCAGACCACCAGGAATGCTGAATCTGGAGAGCTGGAAAGAGGAGCAGCTGCCTGAGGGAGGGAAGCAAGGACACGAGCCAGATCCAGCTGCCAGTGCCGAGCCTGAAGGTTTATTTTAGAGCTGAGACTAAATCAAGGTGCATGGCAGGAGCCTCGGGGGGCCCGCCATCCCAAATTGCAAGTGATGAGCATTCAGGATTCATTTGAGGAGTGCCAGAGCTCATCAGGATCCTGGTCTTGGCCCGACCACGGGTCAGTCCGTGGGCTCCTTGCCCCACTCCTCATTGCAGAGGTCAGTCTCGCAGCAGGAGTAGCGGGAGGTCAGGTGGGACTCAACGTCAGATGCCCGCTCCCGGCCACAGTTCAGGGTGGATGTGCAGCCTTGCTGGTAAAAAAGGGTCACCTTCCCTGCAGGGGAGAGGAGAATGCCACAAACCCCATAAAAATCAGACTTTGGGCTTTGAGGAGAAACCAAGCTCTGAAATATACTCCCCAAATCAAGTCACATCTTGGCTTAATTAAGAGAAAAAGGAACGGGGATGGAGCCGCGCCCGGAGTGCCGAGGGACCCCCCTGCCCGGCGGGGGTCTCTGCGTGGTCACGGCCTTAATTAATGACAGGAGTAATTAGCACGTGATTAATTCCGCTCCCTCCCTGCTCCGGGTCATTTCCAGGGCCCTCGGTGCCCACCCCATCCCGGTGTTTGAGCAGCTGCTCGGGCCCCACCGGGGCCTTCCCGAGCGTGAAATTCCCGGGGTCAGTCCAAGCCCTCTTTTGGGGGCTCAAATCCTCATTTTTAAATTCCAAATTCCCCTTTTCGGGCACAGCCCCCATTTTTACGGCAAGCCCCCTGGGATTTAGGGTACAGCCCCTGATTTTTAAGGGCACAAGCCAATTTTTAGGGCACAACTCCTGATTTTTTGGGCGCAAACCCTCATTTCCAAGTTTTTGTGTTTATCTCAGTTTGATTGATGTTTTTTTTGTCTGTTGCTTTGTGGGGACTTTTAAACTACTAATAAGAGTTAATTATTAAAAAGATAGAATAATAATGATTATTAAAAGTAAAAAGAAATAATTTTAAAAGGAATAGTGGTTGAGAGAAAAAGAATTTCAAAACGGAATAATGATTTCTGAAAAGAACACTCATTTTCAGAGAATAAAAATAGTAAAACACGACATAATAATTCTAGAAGGAATGATGATGACGATGGCGGTGATGATGATGAAAAAAATGAAGGGATAATAATTTAAAGTGTAATAGGAATTTTAAAAAGGAATGATAATTTCAAGAAGGAATGATGATTTTCAAAAGAATAAAAATATGAAAAACCTGGATAATAGTTTAAAAATGAATAACTATATAATTAATAATAATAATAGCAAAAAGAATTTTAAAAAATAATGAAATAAGAATAAAAATTGAAACAATAAAAATAGCTTAGGAAAGGAATAATTGTTGAAAAATTAAATAAAGCGCAAAAACTATCAGAATTAGGTAAACAAGGGAAGAAAAAGGTGCTGTGCCGCCCAACGTGGGGCTCGAACCCACGACCCTGAGATTAAGAGTCTCATGCTCTACCGACTGAGCTAGCCGGGCCGCTGAGAACGTTCTCAGCGCCTGGAAAAACCAGGATCCAGGCCAAAAAGTCCGGGATTTTCCGGGGGATCTGGGTAGAGGACATCGCCCCTCTGGCTGCTGCTTCCGCCAAAGTTAAAAACCTTTCAATTCTTAAAAAAAAAAAAAAAAAGAAAAGAAAAAATTGGAAAAACGAAAGCATTGGTCCCTTTTAAAACTTTTTTTCCCCCTTTCTAAAATATTAGTAGTAGTAGTAGTATTAATAAGAATAAGAATAAGAATACTACTATTATTACTATTATCATTACTATTGTTATTATTCATTTTTCAATTATTATTCTCCTTTTAAAAAATTATTCACCCTTTTAATTCAAATTATTATTACCTTTTTCAAATTACTGTCCACTTTTACAAATCATTGTTGCCTTTTTCAATTTTTTTTTTGCTGTATGTCTCAATAAAAGACGGAGTTGGGGCAGGTGGGAGGGAGAGGCACAAAAAGAAGAGGTGTATTTTAGGGGTTAGGAGATGGTAAATTCGGGAAAGATTTAAAAAGAAAAGTGATTCGGGGCCAAAATGAGCGTCATTCCCTGACCGGGAATCGAACCCGGGCCGCGGCGGTGAGAGCGCCGAATCCTAACCACTAGACCACCAGGGAGCTACGAAAAGTGGCAGCATCCCGGAATGGAACGCAGCCAAGAGCTGGTGGGTGGACTCCAGTGCACACAGGTTTTCTGTGCCTTTTCTCCCCTCGTTTTTACCCTCCAAACAATAAAATCCTCCCGATTTAACCCATCCCAACCCACCCTTGGCTCATCTCCAACATGGCTCCTCCTCTGTGGCTTCTCAGGCACCTGGGAGTGCAGAAATTGCCCCCCTCAAAAAAGCCCTTTTTACCCCCTCCGGGACACCCTGTTCCGAATGCCACAGAACTGGGCAGTTTTCCCGATTTTCCGGAGGTTGAACTCATCTCCGTGCATTCCACACAGAGGGAAAACATCCCAGAATGCAGGGGCTCCCTCATTTCGTGGGGGTGAAAAAGCAGATTATGGACATTACAGTAGCTCCACAAATTCGGGAGGAGCTGTGGGTGACGCTGCTGGGAAGGGATCAGTCCAATACTGAATTTCACGAGGATTTTATGTCATTTTACTGTTTTTTTCCCGATTTTTCCCTTCAAATCCGAGCATACTGCACTATGGATGACACGGTATCAGCATGGATCTGCCAGAGGAATGGGAAGAAAAGCGGAGGAGGATGAGGGGGATGAAATTCAGCAGGAAAAGCGCTGCCATTCCACCTGCCCGGGTCTCTTAACATCCAAATTTCTGGAATAATGGGAAATATGGAGCCAAGGTCTGCGACAAAACACGGCGGGGAAGGAGGGTGTTGAACGTGGAATTTTGGCTACTATTCCAGGTCATGTCCCAAGAACAAACAAGTCCGTCCAGGACCAGGAACGTGTGACTGCGACGCCTCCCCCTCTCCCCCTCCACACAATCCCTGTTGGGTTGGGTTTGTTTTGGTTTTTTTTGGAGCTTGTCCTGGGGATGAACCACCCCAAAATGGTTTGGGGGGTAGGAAGGGGAATCGTTGCTTGTTTTTTCAGCACATCGGGACAACCCCTGCAGGTGCCACACCGAGGAATTGCAGGATTTGAGCATTTAAAAGGTTTTTTCCACCCGTTCCTCTCCATCTTGGCCGGGGATGCAGAAAGAGGGAGCTTGATGGAGCAGCGGGATAGAAATGGGAATTATCTCTCTCTGTCTTTGATGATTTTGGGTTTGGTGGGTTTTTTTTTTAATAATTTCCCCTCTAGGAAGCAAACGCAAGAAATTATGGATGTAAAGGAAGCCCGGTACAAAGCTGCCACCCCACCACATGCCGGCAGCTCCGAATCCCGCAAGATTTCATCCCGGCTAGCTCGCGGGTGGGAAAGAGAGTTCATTCCCCAAAAATCATTGTTTCTGCCTGGTTTCGAACCAGGGACCTTTCGCGTGTTAGGCGAATGTGATAACCACTACACTACAGAAACCTTGGCTACTTGCTCCAGGGAGTTCATTTTGTGGAAATTTACCAAAAAATGGTTATTTAATTTTATCGTCTCCGCTCATCTTTCGGGGTCAACATTGGTTCTCCAGCTGACCAAACCTGAGCACGTGGAATTGTCACAGTGCCCCAGAAAACGACCCAAATCCTGTAAGACCTGGAAAAAATACGGAGAAAAGGACCTGCAAAAAAGGAGCCCTGCTGTTTCTGCCCGGTTTCGAACCGGGGACCTTTCGCGTGTGAGGCGAACGTGATAACCACTACACTACAGAAACGCCGCGCCTACCCCTTTATACACCTTTTCTGGACCATAAGGAACCCAAATTCCCTCTGTGGCTGCTCCTGAATGTCTCTAAAACCTGTAAGAAAAGCTCCCCTGGTCCTTCTATAAACATTCCCCTTATTGTTTTTTACTCATTCCCTTATAGCTCTTCATTAATTCCCTTGTGGTTTTTAATCCGTTCCCTTATCCATTTCATTCCAGCCTCCTCTGGGAGGTTGTGCTGAAGGACGTAAATAAAGGAAAAAAAATCCTTAAAACCCTCCCAAAATACCCCCCAAAATACGTGTGGTTTGTGTGATTCTGAACCAGGGAGCTTTTGCATGAAATCACGGACAGGCGACATTGAGGTCAGCAGACAGGGGGAAACACCGGGGGGCTCCGAGGTTAAAAATTATTACTTTTGAAGAATTCACACATTTTTAGAATTTCTTTTCCCTGTCTGAGAATTGACACCAGGCTACTGGGATGAAAGCACCGGATCCTCACCACTAGACCACCATGGAGGACAGGTTTGAAGATAAATCCTATTTTTAAATTAGTTTTGCTACTTATATTTATTTTGTTTTAACCATTTTTATTGCTTTCCTGGTTTTGATTGATTCATTCATTACCTTGAGATATCCGGGGGACTTTTAAATTCCTTTTGAATTCGCCATGATTTTTCCTATTTTTGATTCCTCCGAAGCAGTGTCATGGGGCGGATGGGAAGAGGCAGGCTTGGGGCGGTTTGTTGGATGGAAAAAAACGCTGGAAAGGGTAAAAGTAGATAATAGAACAGGTCCCTGGTGGTCTAGTGGTTAGGATTCGGCGTTTTCACCGCCGCGGCCCGGGTTCGATTCCCGGTCAGGGAACCGCATGTGGGATTTTGTATGTTTTTAGAGAAAATCTCGACTCCCAAGTCCGTGCAAAACTCAGGCACGCGAGTTGTTCCTGTCGTAATCATATTCCCACATTTTCCTGGGAGCGAATTTTTGGAGTTGTTTGTTTTCCCCCGTTCCCCATGTAACTTAAAAATTACACTTGTAGCGGTTCCTGCCCCCAAAAACATGTCCGCAGGGAAAAATATTGATGGATAAACTAAAACAAACCGGTTCTGGGTTCTTAACACGGATTTTTACCAGCGCCATAATTCAAGGATTTGTAGAAATATTGACCCCAAAACATGCCGGGAAATTAATAACAATTAAACAACTTCTACACATAGACTTCTTATTTTCATTTTTTTTCTTTGGCCAGCATGGTCGTGACGTTGGGGAAAATTGAGGCGCGTCAGTGATGTAAAAAAGCCACGCCAGGCGCGTGTTTCTGCCCGGTTTCGAACCGGGGACCTTTCGCGTGTGAGGCGAACGTGATAACCACTACACTACAGAAACCCGCCACGTTCTTGATATAGCCCCTTCTAGCCTCAAAACCAAAAGCCAAAAAAACAAAACCTTTTTTCCCCACTGAATATCGCGAAGTTTCAGGCAATTTCACCCCTTCTTCCCCCTTCGCGGCCATCGGGAAGTGTTTAACTATGGCTTTTGATCGCGGAGGCCGAATTGGTGGAAAGGCCAAAATTGCCTCGAGGGGGAGGTTTTCTCCCAGCCTTTTTCACCCCAAAAAGATCTGTCGGCTGGGGAATTTCCTGAGAAAAATTAGGTGGAGGTACCGTTAGTTATATATCAAATATAGCATAAATAACGGTGAGTAGGCAGGAGCCCGGCTAGCTCAGTCGGTAGAGCATGAGACTCTTAATCTCAGGGTCGTGGGTTCGAGCCCCACGTTGGGCGGAAATATGTTTTGGCCAGATCTACATACATACGCTTTTTTGTTCTTTATTTATTGTAGTTTTAAAATTAAAACAATTGCTAATTTCTAGATTATTTTTATTTTAATTTTTTAAAAATTATTATTGTTGTTACTACTATTATTATTATTGGTTTTGTTATTGTTATCGTTATCGTTATTGTTATTATTGTTGTTGTTATTGTTATTACTATTCTGCCTGGTTTTACTATTTTTATTCTGTGAGAATAATTGTTCCTTTAAGCAATCATCATTCCATTTTGAAATCCTTTTTCCCTCAGCTACTATTCCTTTTAAAATTATTATTTCTTTTTGCTTTTAATTACAAATATTATCCTACTTTTTAATAATTATCCTCTACTAGTAGTCAAAGAGCCCCCACAAAGCAATAGACAAAAAAAAATGTAAAACAAACCTCCCCCGTCCAAAGAGAGCCCCAAAAAATTTAACGTTTAAAAGAGGAGTTTTTTGTTTTAAGGCTCAACCGCCGTCGTCAGGATGGCCGAGTGGTCTAAGGCGCCAGACTCAAGGAGCTTCCTTCCTACGGGATTTCTGGTCTCCATTAGGAGGCGTGGGTTCAAATCCCACTCCTGACACGACTTGTTTTTGGAGAAATGCCTAAAATAACAGCCTTTTTTTTCCTGCTGTGCTTTTTCCTTTTTCAAACTACTGTTCATTTTTTCAATTTTTTCCAGTTTTCCAAATTATTATTCTTTTTTTAAAATCTCGGTCCTTTTTGAAATTATAACTGCCTGTAAATAATCATGATGTATAATAAATAGATGACCGCTCAATAATCACCATTATTTCATTTCAATATTCAACTGCAATTATTTCAGCACAGCTGGTAAATGCCTTTCATATAAACGTAATAGAAAAAAAAAAAAACTATTAGCATTATTGCTTATTTATTTCTTTATTTATCAAGAATAGAAGGAACTGAGGCAGGTGGTAGTTCCCCGGCCGGAAAGGAAAGACCCAAAAAGAGGAGAAAGGCGGCGTTTGGGGAGTTAGGAGATGTTTAAATACGAGAAGATTTTTCCAAAACACACCCCAAAAAAATTGGATTTGGAGAGGCAAAAGTAACGCTATTCCCTGACCGGGAATCGAACCCGGGCCGCGGCGGTGAGAGCGCCGAATCCTAACCACTAGACCACCAGGGAACTGCGATATTTGCTCCCTGAGCGGGTCTCTGTCACAGGATGAGTGCGGTGGCACCTCGGATTCCATCAGGGTCCCGATGGATCCCAGGACTTGATCCCGATGCGCGCTAGAATGTGGCCCCGACCCAGACAGATCCCAGCACATGATCCAAATTGATTCCAGGACATGATCCCGATGGACCCCGGGATTTGACCCTAAAAGTCCCCAGGGGATGATCCCGATGAACCCCAGGATTTGACGCCAATGGACCCCAGGATTTGACCCCAATGGACCCCAGGTGTCCAAGCTCCAGGCAAAGCCTCTTGTGGACCCACGTTCTGGGAGATGATCCTGCTGGACCCCAGGAGATGATGCTGGTAGACTCCAGATGTCCAGGCATCCAGATGTCCAGGTCCTAGGAAATGTCTCATGTGGCCCCAGTTGCCAGCAGATTGTTCTGATTGCCCCAATTATTCCCGCTCTTTGCCCTATTTCAATTTATTTTTCATCCTTTTTCCCTCTCATCCTCTCCCTCATCACCGCCCTGGAACAGAAAGTCTCTCCCAGCCCTCAGACCAGCATTTCTCTACACCAGCTGGGGCTTCTCATTGGCAGAAATGACAGAAAAAGGGGAATTTTCCACCCTGGAAGCCCCCAGGTGAGCGACCCACCACAGGGGAGGGTCAGGGAGACAGAGTGAACCGGCACCCCCTGCCCAGGCAGAGCAGAGGCAGGACCTGCTCCCCACCAAAGGATGTTGGAGGGTATGTGAACATCGGAATCTCCCTCTGGGAATCGAAGAATGCCACTTGCCCAGCCTCGTAGTCGAGGTAGACCCCAACTACCTCGGGGGCTTCAGGCAGGGAGATGGGGACGGTGGGAGAGGTGAGAGCCTGGCACTGGCTCCCGCACTGCCCCACGGCCCAGATTCCCACCTCGGGCTTGACGCTGATCCGACCCTTTCTGCGCACGGATTCCTTGGCCACACCGACAGCCCAGGCGGCCCCGTTGCCCACTTGCACCTCCCAGTAGTGCCGGCCAGAGCCGAATCCCTCCCGGCCCAGGATGCAGCGTGAGGAGTCGAAGCGTTTGGGGTGGTCAGGGACCGCCCTCCGGGTGTCTTCCCACCGGACGCACTTCCCGTCCTCAGACAGGGCAAGCCGGGGATGAGCAGTGTCCGGATCCAGCGTCAGGCTCACTGCAGAGGAAGAGGATGGCTGTCACACATGGGTGTCACCCCTCAAGAGCTTTGGGGTTGAGTTTGTCCCGACTCCCCCGGCTTAGGATGCTCCAGGGATGGTTTGATGCCTGTGTGCAGGACTGGGAGAGTGGAAAAGCCAACAAAGGGAATTTGGCTTGGAGCAAAAAATGAGGATCTGGAGTGTGAGGGTTTTTGCTGGTCATTGTGGGGTGTCCCATGCCTTTCCTTTCTTAAGTTGCCATGTGGAAATATTTGGGATTTTCACCTCTGAGGGGTGATTTTCAAAGGTGATGCTGAAGCAGCGCTGCCTCTGACCCTTTACCTGGTCCCTCCATACCTTGGAATTTCTTCAGCATCTCTTTGAGGGTGACATTTTTCTGGGGCAGCCCTGTGAGTTCCTCTGCCAGCTCTGGTGATGTCTCCACTGTCTCCAGGGCACTCTGCTTCTCCAGCCTGGAAAGGAGAAGATTTTCTCCACAGAAATATGGAATGGCAGGACTGGAGAGGCAGCGGGGCCCTGAGAAGACTTGAAAGGCCCCTTCCTTCCCAAACCATCCCAAGTTTCCACAATTTTATAATTCCATTCCTCTTGGGTCAGGCATCTACGGAAGGTTTTTGGGATCTGATCCTCATCAAGGAGCTCCTGGAAAACATTTGCTGACCCAACCATGGCTGAGGAGTCCCTGGGTGGTGAAGATTTTCCACCAGTGGAAACCAGGAAATAAAAATGCCTTTCCTTGTCCACTTTCCTCCTTCCAATAACCCATCTTGCAGTCTGAAGGGGACTCGGGCAGGTCTGATAAAGGATGGAAGATTGATTCCCTTAGAATTTGACACTTTTAGCTGTTGGCTCTCTATTTTTGACAGGCTGAAAAAGAAAAGCTCATCCCTCCAGGAGCAGGTAGGTTTTCATGGATCACAGAGCAGCTGCAGCAGAGCTGGAGGTACCTTCACCCCCTAGTACCTGACTTTGGTCTCCAGCACCCTAACCAGACTTTTTGTGCTGTCCTAGTTGCGTCCTGCATGTCTCTGTCACACAGGTCACAGATTGTTGGGATTTTGGAGTCCACCAGCCATGGGGACAAATGAAAAGCACGTGGCAGGAATGCAGGAGAGGAGCCACAAACCTGCTCAGGATGTCTCTGCTGTCCTGCAGGGGAGAGAGGAGAGAGAGAGAGAGAGAGAGAGAGAGAGAGAGAGAGAGAGAAATCAGAGGGATTGTGGGGTCAGAGCAGAGCCAGCCTGGGGTGAATAGCCAGGAAGGGCTGTGGGGTGATCCTGGGGCACTGCTCAGCCTAAATGAGGGATTCTGGATCTGCAGGAATTCAGGTGAGGTCATGGCAACCTTAATGAGCAGTTCGGTTATCAGCATCATCCCCCCTCCCAGGATGGGTGTGATCACTGCTAATGAACATCTCTACTTATTTGAATATATGACTATTTGAGTGTTTGGTTGTTTAGATGTTTGGATATTTTAATATTTCAACATTTGAATGTTTGAATTTTTTGATCTTTTAATATTTAATTATCAGACAAGGAGTGAAGCCAAGCACAGAGGTGGGCTCGGGTGGTGACTTTAGTGGCAACCTCCAGACCAGGGGAGTGCCAGGGGTTTCCCACTGAGGACAAGGGAACTTAGACCATGGCTGGGAGTGTTCAACCAGACAAGTGACCCCCAATGACCAGCGAGTTGGGCCCTGGGGTGATCCACAACATTCCAGTGGACAGCTGGGATGACTTTGTGGGGATTTAAGGGAACAATTTAGTAAAAAAGAGATGGGTTTTAAAAGGAGTTTTTGTATCTCCAGGTTGGATGGGGATTGGGGAAATGTGGTCTAGCTGGTCTGTGAGGCCCCTTCCTACCCAAACCATGATCCCAGGATTATGTTTAGGATTCATTTGCCTGGTGGCCTGGTGGCCTGGTGGCCAAAGGTTTTCAGAGGGCTCTGAGGTCTCACCTGCAGGAGCTCCCAGGGTGGCTGCCGGCACTTGTCCTCCAGCTCCTGGATCTGCTTGCCCATGGAGGAGATTTGGTCTGAGAGCGTGCTGATGTTCTCCTCCTGCCTCTGCATGATCTCCCGGTCCAGCTTTGCCAGCCGGCCCAGGAGAAGCTGCTCCTGCTCCTCCAGGAGCTGGTGCAGCTCCTTGACCTGGGACCGGACCCTCTGCCGCTCCGCGTCCACCTGCTCCTGCAATGGAAATGGACACGCAGGGCTGGGGCAGGGCTGGGGGAGAGAAATGCCAGCAGAGTGGATTCAAGGGGGGATTTATCACAGCCAGAAATTCCAGGGTTCTTGCAAAGCCTGGGGAGAATCAAGAGATATTTTTTTTTTTTTTTTTTTTTTCCATTTCTAGGTGAGGATTGCTGGCAAAGCATTTTCCCATGATCCGTAAACTTTGAACCCAAAACGCTCCAGACCTTTGGACAAGGGAAGATGCAAAATAAACCCATAAACAGATTAGTCAGTGACAGAGATCAGGGAAAGGGAAAACAAGGCAAGAAAGATGTGATTGGGTGATTCCCATTTTCTGTCTGTTAGTAGGGGGAACCTGGAAATGTGCCCCACTTGTGAGCACGTGGAGGAAGGCAGAGATCCACAATAACCTGGCAAAATCCAGATTTAGGCTGGATACTGGGGAGAAAATCTTCCCCGTGAGGACGGTGACAGGCACAGGTAGCCCAGGTGCGCCTCCACATCCATCACCACAGCCAGAGGGATAAGTGATGGGGCACTCACGAGCAAGTCCAGGCTCTTCCCTTCCTCAGTCGCTTTCAGCCCCAGTATCTTTTCTCTCCTGCCCTTCAGAATCTGCGCGTGAGCCTGGAATTTCTCCTGAGCGGAGGGGAAACACGGGGTCGGTGCCTTTCCCTCCATCCGGCGATGTCGTGAGCGAGGGGCGATGGAGGGGAGTGGCTGTCACCCAACGGGAAGCAGAGAACAGGTGGAAGGCGCAGAAATCCAGACTTTTGCAAGGAAACAATGCTCACCTGGCCTCCTCCTCCCTCCTCCTCCCTCCTCCTTTTCCTCTTCCCTAATCCCCAGGGACACCCGGACACCTCCCACCTTGTGCTCCTCCGCCGCTTCCTCGATGGGGACTGCGGCGTGGAGACGATGGTCCTGGGACTCGCGGCACACCCGGCACACGGGGGTCTGGTCCTCCTCGCAGAAGAGCTTCAAAGCCTCGCCGTGCTTCTGGCAGAGTCGCTCCCCTTCCCCGAATCGTCTCCTCAGGCTGAGGCGCTGCGCGATCTGGATGATCTTGGCCAGATCCCGGTTGGGTCTCAGGCTCCTTTCTGGGGCCGTCTCCCGGCAGCGGGGGCACGGGAAGCTCTCCCGAGAGTTCTCCCAGCAGCGCTCGATGCAGCCCCGGCAGAAGTTGTGGCCGCAGTGGATGGACACGGGGTCCTGGAAGAGGCCGAGGCACAGAGAGCAGGAGGCTTCGGCGCGGAGGCTCAGGGCAGGACTGTGCTCGGCCATGGCCGCGGGGGACGGGGCGGTTTCGCTTTCCCCCACGGCCGCGCTGGCCCCGCGGCTGCTCCGCTTCCTGCAGGTGCCTCGGCCCCAGGGAGGTGACAGCGACAGCTCAACAGCTTGGCTGCTGAGATGAGCCGAGTTTGGCGCCGGGTGTGGCATTGGGTTGTTTCGCACCGGCTTTAATACTGGATTTGGCACCGGGTTGTTTGACACCAGCTTTGACCCCCGACTGCAGCCGCAGCAGAGCCAGAGAGGGACAGAGAATCCCCCTCCCCGCCAGGCTCGCAGCGGGCTGGAAAGAGATTAAATGGAAATTAAACTTCCTTCATCACTTACCGGCTTGTTTGGGATCCAAGTGCAGCTCCTGTTTCACCCCATTCTCCCCCAAAAAACACCCAGGGAAAGTGAGAAGTTGCCCCAAACCTCCCCTTGGGGTCTGAACGAGGAACCAGCCTTGTTTCACTACTTTCAATATTTTTTTTATTCACTGATAAATTTAATTTATATGCGTGTTTAATTTATTCATTCACTCCTAGTTTAATAATTGAAGGGCATAGGCATGGGGACAGCTTGGAGTAGCTCTCCGGGTGAAACCACCAACTCCTCCTTTGCTGCTTTGCCGCCTCCAGATTATTCAGCGTTCTTGAATTCCCGACTCCGACACCCCCGCCGGTACGTGCAGCTATAAATATCTTTATTCAAACATACTTTTATTGTTCCTCTCACTTCTTCTTTTACACAGGAAATCGTTTCTCTCACGGGTTGGGGCCGAGCCACTGACCACAGACCCTCCTATTTTTAACTTTCCTTTTCTTCCAAGAGCCCCCCCTGGACCTGTAAACTCTGGAGCCCTCCATGGAACTTGCTGGCGTCGGGCGTCGGGACCTAAATGATGCTTTTTTTGGAGGAAATAGGTCATAAACTCATGCGCCATTAATTCTGTGCTGGAGTTTTTTGGGCTTATGGGTTTTCCGGTGCTCGGAACATTCAGACTGAAACCTGGGGGGCGGCTTCGTGCTCAAAGCACCTTTTTTGTTGTTGTTGTTAATCTGGGGCTAAGGTTGATTTATCGGAGGGTGAGACGTTGGCAGAGTTGGGATAGATCAAGATGCCCCTTTCCAAGCTATTTCCCTCCTTGATTTGCCGGGTGTAATTACCGTGAATTCTCGCCGGGCTTGGGCTCAAGAGGGAGCTGGAGGCTCGGGTTTAACAGACAAGGAGCGTTTTGCTCAGTGCCAGAGGAAAAGAAAATCAGTAATCCAAAGTTTTCTGCAGGATTTTGCTCAACTGCTTCATGGTGCAGGTAGATCCAGGGCTGGGAACAACCTGCCTCCTTTTCCCACAGTTTACGGGGGAAAATACCTAAATAAAAAGTTTCTTAAAATCTAATTTTTTTTTTTAAATTCAAATTCAAAAATCTGAATCTTTTTCTAAAAAATCAAAATTTTAAGAAATCCAGATTTTAAAAAATCCTTCACAGGGATGTGGATCCCAGGAATCCCACCCGGAGCAGACGTTTAGGACCACCAGGGGGGCCGAACCGGGAGGATTTTGGCCATCGCCCATCTCTCCATCACCACCCCCACTGGGCTCCGCGTCCCCCCACCCGCGAGGGGCAGGAAGGCAACGCCTTCCCCCGTCCGGGAGAAAATGAAAGCGGCGACTCCTGCATCCCCCGGGGCCCCATGGACGCACCGAGCGCTCGGGACGCGCTCCCGGGCGAGGCCTCCTGCCCCATTTGCCTGGAATATTTCCGGGACCCCGTGTCCATCCACTGCGGCCACCACTTCTGCCGCTCGTGCATCGAGCGCTGCTGGGAATGGCCCACGGCGGGATTCCCGTGCCCGCGGTGCCGGGACACGGCCGCCGAGCGAAGCCTCCGCCCGAGCCGGGAGCTGGCGCGGGTGCTGGAGATCGCCCGGCGGCTGAGCCGGGGGGAAGCCCTGGGAACTGGGGAGGAGGAGGAGGAAGGATGCCAGAGGCACCGGGAGCCCCTGGAGGTTTTTTGCAAGGAGGACGGGGCTCTGCTGTGCGCGATCTGCCGCGAATCCCGAGCGCACCGCGCCCACACCGTGCTCCCGGTGCCGGAGGTTGTCCGGGAATACCAGGTAAAGGCAGGGGGTTTTTTCCATCCAGGAGCCGGGTCAGCTCCGCCAGAGCAGAAATGTCCCCCCGAATTTGCCTCCCTTCTCCCCAGCTCGTTTCAAAGGGACAGGACAAGCTCCGGTGCTTCTGCTCTCTCTGCTCTTCTCCGAGCCTGGAGGGATCCGGGTCTTCATCCTCTTCCCTGCTGCGGAATTGCAGCCTCTGTCCAGCTCCAGCGCTTAGCGGATACCTGCCAATCCCTAAATCAGCAGGAACGTGGACAATAAGAGCAGGAATGTTTTCCTGGACAGGGAGGAGAAATGGAACTCCGCACTCCAACCCCCTGCCCAGAGTGTGCTTTTGAAGTTACCCCAGTCTCCAGAGAAAGGGGAATCTTTATTTTTCCTTCCCTCAGGGACGAATTCAGGCTTGGCTGCAAACTCTGAAGGACGACAGAGACAAAATCCAGGAGTTGCGGGAGGCTGAAATGAGGAGGAGCTGGGAGTGTTTGGTAAATGCTTTGGAGCAAAGAGGCGAGGGAGTGGGTGTCTCCCGTTGGATTTAGAGGTCAGGGGAGGTCGTCCCTGGGGCTGGGGCTCCTTTCCAGGGAGGGACTTTGACTCCCCCTTCCCACCCAGCTCCGTACGTCCCATCCCGCAGGAGAAGACTGAAGTCGAGCGGCAGCGAATTCTCTCCCAGTTCCACGGGCTGCGCCTTTCCCTGGAGGAACATTCCCGTCACCTCTTGGCTCGGCTGGGGGACCTGGAGAGGGACGTCGGGAAGGTGCAGGAGGAAAACGTGACGAGCCTGACGAAGGAGATGTCCCGGCTGGACGCCCGCATCCAGGAGCTGGAGGAGAAGTGCCGGCAACCAGACAGGACCTTCCTGCAGGTGACGAGGGACAACGGGATGGAGCCACCGGGTCCAGCGGGGTTTGGAGCAACCCAGTCCCGTGGGATCACTGCAGAGGGTGGAATGTGGTGGTGTCTGGGGGTCCCTTCAACCCAAACAGTTCTGTGGTGCGGCCACGCCTTGCTCCAGACCCAAATCTGGTGCCTCAGCGATTTTCCCACTTGTTGGACCCGATGGGCCTAGAAAATCTCTTCAGTGTAAGTGTTTCTATGATTCTGCATGATTCCATGACTCACTGAGTCCCATCTCCCTTCTCTTCCTTCCAGGACATCAATGGCACCTTGAGCAGGTACGGATGGACAGGGCTTCCTGAGCTCCTCCTCCCGCCCCAGGCTGGGATTTGGGGTTGGATCCTGTGTTGGGTCTCATTTAGAGACCAAAGTATTTGGGTTTGTGGCCAAATCCCTGAGCAAAGGGGTCTGATCCCGTCCCTAAATGCTCCTCTGTGGGTGTGCACAGAGAATTCCTTGGGCTCCTTCTGTGATGGATCCTCACCCTCTTCCTTCTGTCCTTCTCCAGGCTTGGAAAGGAAAACCTCCAGCTGCCCCCGTCACCTCTTCCAGAGCTGGAAAAGAAAATTCATCACTTCAGGGAGCAAAATAGTCTCCTGGAGGAGACTCTGAGGAGCTTCCAAGGTATTGGGAGCAGGCTGGGAGATGAAGCGATGAATTTCTTTGATTTTATTATATATATTAATTGTATTTATTATATCTGTTTATGTTTATAATATGTTTATTATATAATTATTATGTATATGTGCAATCATGAATTATATTTCTTTACTTAGAGTATATGCTGTATTTTATTGTGATTGTTTTTATTGCCCCTTTTGCAATTATTTTTTGACTGCAATCCTGTTTTATCACAATTCCGGTCGTCATTCTTGGCGTGCCAGAACAGCCTCCCCACATTCCCCTTCCCACTGATCCTCGCATTTCATATCAACCCATGCCTCCCTTTTTTCAGACATCCTGATGTTTGAGCTGCCGGAGAAAAGTAAGTCCTGGGATGGGGGATAAGGGGTGGGCCACGAGCTGGGTGGGAGATGCAGAACAAACGATGGGAAATGAGGGAAAAGCCCAGCGGGGGAGCCGGGGAATTCTCACCGCGAGGATCATCCTTGCGGGACAAGGGGAGGCAGGATCCATGGAATCCCCTCTTGGTGCAGTGACGGTGACGCTGGACCCCAGCACGGCTCACCCCCAGCTCCTCGTGGCGCCCGACGGGAGCAGCGTGTGCTGGGAAAGCGCCCAGGACCCTCCCGGGGACGGACCCAGCACCGACCCTCCCGGGGACGGACCCGGCACCGACCCTCCCGGGGACGGACCCGGCACCGACCCTCCCGGGGACGGACCCGGCACCGACCCTCCCGGGGACGGACCCGGCACCGACCCCTCCGTGCTGGGCCGCGAGGGAGTCACGGCCGGGAGGCGCTGCTGGGACGTGCAGGTGGCACCTGCGGGGTCCTGGGCCCTGGGGGTGTCCAGGGAGACCCCTGGGAGCGGTGGAGAGACTCCCGGGAGTGCCGAGCGGGAGCTCTGGTCCATGGGGCTCTGCCAGGGCCAGTTCTGGGCTCTCACCTCCCTGGAGCGCATCCCGCTGTTCCCGATCCGCGCCCCCAGGAGGGTGCGGGTGGCCCTGGACTACGAGAGGGGCCAGGTGGCTTTTTTTGATGCTGATAAGAAGAGTCTGATCTTTGCCTTCCCGGCGGCCTCTTTCAAAGGGCAGAGCGTCCACCCTTGGTTCCTGGTGTGGGGCGAGGGCTCCCGGATCACCTTGTGCCCCTGAGCTTCCCCAAATCGCCAGGTTTATCACCCGTTCTTGGCGCTTCAGGGGACTTGTGTCTGCTGAAGTCTCTTTCCGCTCCCGGAGACGCTGAGCATCCCTCGGGGTCACTGTCTTGAGCTTTCACCCCCAAATCTGGTGGCTAATAAGGGAGCCACGTCTTTCCTACCCCATCCTGCACCATCCCAATCCCTTTTCTCTCCTCTCCTCTGGCTTTGGATGAAGTAAAAACCCAACATGTACATGTTTTAACTTCTTCTCTGTTTGGTGTTTACTGCTCCCGGGTGTCAGGATCAAGCTGGAGTTTTAATTAAATCCTTTTGCTGGTGTTTGCACCCTGGAAGAGCCACAAGCCCCATGCAGGTGGCCCAGGGACTGTCCCGGGAAGCCACGTGCCAGTGCCAGCAGTCAAGAAGGATATGGAGCAGGAAATCACATCCTTTTTTATTATTAATGATATAAATCATGGAACCCACAGACCTGGTCACCACTGGGACCTTTTCCAGGGAGAAAACGGCTTCTTTAGGTCAATTCCATCCATTGAAGGTTGGGGAAAAGGCTAAAAAAATGTAATGTGTAGCCCTTGGTTTGGAGGTGACCAGCTCAGATGGGATCATCTACAGCCAGTCAGGCAAGCCTTGGGAAATTTTACCTTTCCATCCCGATTTCTCACATTTTCCCACTGTTTCCCATTTCTCTGCCTAAGGATTCCTTCTCCACAGCTTCTTCCCACTCTTTGCCTTGTTTTTCCCAGGTTTCTCCCTTCTCCCGGTGGAGAAGGAAACACAAACCTGACCCAGGGGCTGCTCCAGTTGCCCCCCGGCCAAGGCTGCGAAAAGTGGGGGACACTTTTCCCTCAGGGACACAGTCGGAGCCTGGACCTGGCCCCGACCACCCAGAGCCAGGGCCGGACCCTCTCCCCAGCAAAGGATACACGGGAAAAGACGAAAAGGAGCCCCCCATCCTCAGCATCAAAAAACGCCACCGTCCCCCCGCCGCAATCCAGGTGGACACTGACCCTGCGTGGCAACCACCGCAGGGCCACCAGGGTCACCTTGCGGGCGGTCAGGGCCCGGATCTGTCCCCCCCACTTCTCCAGGCCCCAGATCCCACCCTGGGGGCCGAGGCTGAGCCACCCCTTCCTCCGCACAGATTCCCGGGCCACCCCCACGGCCCAGTCACCGCCGTCCCCCACGTCCACATCCCAGCAGTGCCGCCCGGCCACAAAGCCCTGGTGGCCCAGCACGAAGGGCCAGTAGTCGAAGCGCTCCGGGTTGTCCGGGAGGTCGCAGTGTCTGGCTCCATGCCAGACACTCTTCCTGTCCTCAGACAAGACGAGGTCAGGATGAGCCGTGTCAGGGTCCAGGGTTACCCTGGCTGTAGGGGGACAGAACCAGGGGTGAGGACCAGACTCCGTCTGAGGGTCTCAGATCCCTTCTCTTGGATCACCAGGGAGAAGCATCAAGAAACCTCCCAGAAGTGGGTAAAACCCTCCCAGAGCGGGGTGTTCCCAGGATATCTGAGTTGGAAGAGCCACACGAGGGTCACTGAGTCCAGCTCTCAGCCCTGCACAGGACAACTCCAGGAGGCATCCCATGATTTTATGGGAAGTGCTGTCCTTGAAGCAAAACAAAGCTAGGTTTTGCCCCAAAAAATCCAAAGAAAAGTCACAGCAATGGTGGTGCAGAAATCCCTGTGGATTTGAGGTTAAAAATAAAGGAGGGAAGAAAAGGAAGGGAAGAGGTGACATGGGAGGAAAATGAGCAGAGTCTGCAGCAGTCATGGGACAAGACTCAGCTGGCTAGGATGAAATAAATAAAATTAATGAGAAACCTCCTTGGGTCACCCTGATTTTCAAATTATCTTTTTTTTTTTGTACCAGGAAAAGCCCTTTTCCCTTCCTCTCCTCCATCTCCAGGTTCACCCTGCAACATTTCTATTCCCAGTTTATGTCCAGGATGGGAGAAGGGCAGCTCAGCTCTTCCAGCTCTCCCAAATTATGACTTAAATCTGTTTTTGTTCTCCTGGGTACCTTGGAGCTTCCTCAGTGTTTCCTTCAGGGCACTGCTCCTCCACGAGAAGTGACAAACTCGCTCCTCTGGCCCCGGAGCCGCATCCGGGGGCAGCTGGAAAGACACTTTCCCACACCTGGGATAAAAAAAAAAATAAAAAACCAAACACACTTCTCAGAACAAACACAGAGGTTTCAGGAGCCACGAGGAAAGAGGGATGGTGATGTTGGAATGTTGGGTTTTAATCTCCCCTTCTCCCTCGGAAGTCCAGGATATCAAAGGTCAAATTTCCCTGTTTGATTCATCTCTTTTTCTTTTTTCTAAATCTTATTTTTAATGAGGGAGGAAGGAATTTTTAAGAAGGGCTGGGCTGGAGAGAAGAGCCAAGACTTTAAATTAGAGCCAACATGGAGGTGATTTTGAGATCAAATCTCTGTGGATCAGTGCATCCCAAAAGTGATCAAGGACCCAAAGTTCTCCTCCCTGGAGCTGAGGAGGAGCCTCGAGCAGCACCGGCGAGTTTCCTCCTCCATTTCCTCTTGGGAAAACTCATGGAAAAGCTTTTCAGGGAGGTCACAAACCTGCTGATGGAGCTTTTCACATCCTGAGGGAAGAGAGAAAGGAAAAGCAGCTCAGCGTGAGATCCCTCAAATCACAGCAAAGGGATTTTTTCAGAAATATAAGGAACCACCAGCCTTCCCATAGGGATTTAATTCCCTTTTCCCCATCTTTCCAGGCTCAAACCTCCCTCTCCCCATACCCCTGGGGCGTTCAGTTCTCCAGAGGGAACAGGAGCAAGTGAGAACCAGGAGGATCCCAATTATTAACGCAGGGATTTTCCCTCTGATTTTCCCTCAAAACAGAAGAATTCCCTCACCAGCTGCTGATTCTTCTCTTCCTGCCGCTGTGCTGGGGTGTCCAGGTGGGAAATCTCCGGGGTTTTTTTCGCCTGCCTCTTCTCCAGCTCATTTTTCAGGTCTTCCAGCTGTGAGAGCGAGAGGAGCTCAAGTTCCTGGGAGCAAGGGGAGCTCATGGGAATATGAGACCCCAAACCCAAGGTGGGTTTTTAAATGACAAAGGAAAAGTCGGGTGGGAAATATCCTGAGGAACTCGTGGAAAGGCATTTCCCACGGGAGAACATCTCTGGACTCAAATCCTGACTCATTTTCCTTGAATTCCTGGGAAAATCTCTGTCGAGGACTTGGAGGGGGGAGGGAGGGGAGGGTGTGAGGGGGTGTGGGGAAAATCAAACCTAGTGCAACCAAGAAACTCCATCCATGACTGGATTCTTCTCCATCAATTTACTGGGAAGTCTGGGAATATCGCAGCTCCCTGCCCAAATTTGGCCAAATTCTGCCCAAATCCGTGCGGTACCGGCGTCTTTCCCCCCAAAGGAATGTTCCCGAGCTCGGTGTGTCCCTAAAGGTCCCCGAAGGTCAGCAGGTAGCACCTACCAGGTCCTCCAGTTTCCCGCACTCCAGGGTAGCTGTCCTTCCTCGGAGTCCTCCTCTCCTCGCTCAGGAAGCCGAATCCCGGCTGGAATTGATCCCAAGGGACCCAAACCCCGCTGGGTTTATCCCTTTGACGGGGCTGGGTCCTTCCTTTCCGGTTCCTTCCCCGTCTCGGGTGAATCCGTGGCACGGCTGGGCTGAGCCTGCGTGTCAAGTCTCCCCCCACCTCTCCTGGTTTTTCCTCATCAGAATTCAAAGATTTTATCCCTGGAGCTGCTGCCTCGGGGAGCTGCCACCCCGCTCCTTTTGGACTAAAATCATCCACCTCCCCCAAAAATTCTGGAGACACTGGATATCCAGGTTCTCAGGTGGGCGAGGAGCTCCCAGGGCTTGGAGGAACCACGGATGGGGAAAAACCAAGGAAAAGGGGAGGGAAAAACACAACCAGAATTTTGAGGGCATTGGCAGAGAGACACAAATTGGGGTCCAGGACACCCTTTCACCTCCATCCCTGTGGCCAAGTCCTGGCTCTGAGCTCACCGGGAAATTTCTCCAGGGAATTTTTCACCCTCTGCTCCTCCATTAAGCTCCGTGGATAAACTCATATTTATTTTTGAATTTTTAGTGGGAGGACCTCTGCCACCCAGCGCAGGGGCGCACAGCCCGGGAAGGTTTGGAGACTCAAATCTCAATTCCAGCGCACGTTTCCCATCGGGAAGAGCCGTGGAGGAGTCGCTGGCTGTGGGAACGGCAGGACTGGGAGCAAACACCCCAAAAACGCTTCCAGGGAAGTTTCGGCAGAAGGAAAAGGGAGTGGATCCCGGTGAGACACCAGCAGAGCCTCGGGCTCGGCTCCTTCGTCTTGGAATGGGGAATCAGGTGGAGGAAGGAGTCGGCAGAGCCTGGAAAACCAGCCGGGGTGGGAACTGCTTTGCATCGCTCCGGAGAGAAGTGACGCCCTGGGTGGAGATCAGAGACAGGGAGGGATCCTGAGGAGAGGGGGCAAAGGGATCTCTGCCCTCGAAGGAGGCAGAGCATTCCCGGGACACGGCGTTTGTGCCGTAGGCTCCCAGGAGGTGCCTCTGGATGGATACCGGTGGGACGGAGGCGGTCCTCTATGGGACCCCTGGGGATGGGGAGGGGGCTCTGTCACGGGGTGTCCACTCATCCCGTGCCTGTTATTCCGAGCCCAGCGTCGCTCCCGGTTCCTCTTCTCGGTTCCGGAATTAATGACGGGGCTGTTTCGGTGCTGCCGCTTCCTCTTTTGGGTTTCCTCGGAAGAAAGTCGCGCGTTTTTGAGGAAATCGATGTCGGTGAAAGCGGCAAACGGTGCCAGAGGTCGTGTCCTGCCTTTGCTCTTCCCGGCTCTCTGGGCTGAGGAGCATCCGGGCGGCACCACCTGCCCTTGGATTGATCCCACCTCGTCCCTTCCCGAAGGCCAGCACGGGGGGACAGCCTTTTTGGGGGAGCAGTAATGTGGAAAATTGGATTCCAGGAGGGTTTGTGCCCCTCCACGGTCTGTGTGAAAGGCTGGGGAGGCAGAAGCTCAGCGAAGTGTCCCCATCCCGCGCGGATTTCCCTAATTTATCACCCAGAGGCTTAGAAATCCAGATGAACACAATTCCTGGAGGGGCAGGGAGGGGAGGCTGCTACCCGAAATGTTCTTTTATTGGAAAGAAACGTCAGGAATGTGGACAGAGATGGGGAGCAGCCCCCAAACCGGGGAGTGAATGGTCCAAGACACACTCTGGACAAAAAGCACTTTGGGAAGAGAGAAAACCGGGAGGATTCATCCCGCCAAGGGCACAACAACGAAAAACCCCACACACTGAAACGGGCTCTTCACCCTCAAGACTCCTCCTGGCGCGGCCACTCCGCCACCGGCCGATCCCTGGAGCCATCCCAGAGTTCCCGACGGACAGAGAGGAGCGGCGAATTCCCGCGGCATCGCTCGGGACACGTCCGACAGCCGCCTCAAGGACAGATCCGCAGCGAGACCCCGAACCCCACCCAGTCCAGAGAGGCCATGAATCGCCCGGCCATCCCCCGGTCCTCGCAGCGGGGGCTCCGCGTCACCTCCAGCAGCCGCGCCCCCATCCCGATCTTGAACCAGGGGAGGATCCTCTCCCCGTTGAAGGCGGCCCGGGTGTATTCCAGGATGGGAAGGTCGTCACCGGCGCTGAAAAAAGCCACCCGGCGCCCTTCGTAGTCCAGGGAGACGCGGAGCCGCCGGGGCAGGGGGTGCAGGCGGAGGTTGGCGCGGGGGGAGGTCAGGGAATGGAACGCTTCCAGTGCCCACACCCCCTCCTTGGGGGTGAGGCTCAGGGGGCCCCTCCTGCGAGCGGACTCCCGGACCACGCCCAGCGCCCAGACCCCGCCCTGCCCCACCTCCACCTCCCAAAAATGCCGCCCCGAGGCGAAGCCCCCCCGCGCCAACACGCAGGGCTCGAAGTCGAAGCGCTCAGGGTGGTCCGGGACGTCCCTCGGCACCAGCTGCCCCCGCACTTCTTTTCCGTCCTCGGAGAGCTGCAGGTTGGGATGAGCCGTGGATGGGTCCAGGGTGACGTCGGCTGCGGGATAAGGGAACTTTGGAGGGGAGTCGGGGACGATGGAGATGCTCCTGTCCCTCCCAGCACCCGGATCGGCTCCGTTCTCCCACTTGCTGCGGCTCTGGAGGGTTACGGGTGGGCTTGGGGAGGCAGGGAATGGGAAGCAGAAATGCTCTTTCTGGGATATTTGGGCCATATCTCAGAGCCTGGACTCAGCAGGAGCATCAACCTCAGGACCCCCACTCTTCCCGCAGCGGGAATAGCATTGGTTTTCCCATGGGAACCTCTCCCACAAGCCCAAATCCCCATTTCCTCCCACCGACTCACCTGGCTCCTGCAGCTGGAACATGAGGCTGTCTGAGGAGAAAGAGATGTCACAGACTCAGGGTAGAACAATACCTTCATCTCACGGGATGGACCCCCTGGCCAAGCAAAAATCATCCCCACAGATTTGTCCACGTGGATTTGTCCCCCCTTTATCCTCTCCCTGGCTTTGCACCCACATGGGATTAGATTTTCCCACCAGCAACCCCTAATCCACTTTTCGGGTGAGGGCTGGCAGAAGAAACTCCTTTGCTGGGCTGATTTTTCCCTTCTCTCCACTTCCCAACTGTTTTTGCCACAGGAAAACCCTCAGGGAAAACCTCAGGGTCCTTCTCCAGTGAACAGTTCCTGGATATCCAACACAAGGACGCCCCTGGATTCCTTGTGGATAGCACACACAAAGACCCCATTGCTCCCAGATATCCCACAAAATAATCCCATTTCTCCACGTATCCCACTAAAGGACCCCGTTTCTCCCAGATCTCACTTCCAGGGACCCCATTCCTTCTGGATTCCCACACCAGGCCCCCTGCCCCCTCCCAATCCCACTCAGCACCTTGGCATCTCCTCAAGGTGCCCCTCACCAGGATGTTCCTCTGGACAAAATCCTCAAGGCTCCTCTCCAGGTCACAGGAAATCTCGGCCGGGGGGTGGAATTTCATCATCTCACAGCTGCAAAGAGGCCAAAAAAGGGGCAAAATCCCCCAACCTGATGGTTTGTTTTATTCTCATTAAATATCCCCGGGGCTGTTATGGGATGAGCTGAGGCTATTTATCCCCAGAGCAAATCCAACCCCTTTTCCCTGCCCTTCCTGGGCAGTTTCCTTCCCCCAGGCCCAAATTCTCGAGCCAGAAGCAGCACAGTGGCAAGTTGAGCTCCTGGAGAGAAACCTCGACCTTGGGATTCACCTGGATGACTCCAGAGGTGTGAGAAGGTAGAAGGAGCTGCATTACCTGTCCAGGAGCTGCCGGATGTCCTAAAGGTGGGAAGAGAGAGGAGATGGTTGGAGAGGAGGAACAGTAAGTTGTGTTCCTTCAAATCATGGGATCAAAGAATTCCAGCCTGGTTTGGTTTGGAGAAACTTTAAAAACCATCCTAATCCACACCCAATTCGCTTCCCAGAGGTGTCCAAGCCCTGTCCCACCTGGGACATTCCCAGGGCTGTGGCAGTGACACCAGAGGAGCTCCTGTGGGGATAATTTGGGCTCCTGGGTCTTGGATTTTGCTTTTCTCCCCTTTCCCCTCCCAGTCCAAGCACTCTGGGATCTCACCTGCAGGAAGTGGCTTGGGGGCTGCTGGAATTTCCCCTCCATCTCCCAGATAAGGGTGTCCAGCTGGGATAACTCCTCCGAGACCTTGGCCAGCGCCTCGTCCTGGGCTCGGCTGATGGCCCTGTCCAAGTCCCCAAGCTGGACCAAGAGGAGACGCTCCTGCTCCTCCAGGAACTGCCGCAATTCCTGGAATTCCTGCACCATCCGCTGCCCCTCGCTCCTGGTTTTGTCCTGCGGGAGCGGCAGTGAGGGCAGGGGATGGGAGAAGGGCTGAGATCCCTCCCTTCCCCTCCCAGCTCTGCCTTATCACCCTGGTGCAGCCTCCGGTGAACCCTGGCAGATAAACATGGAGCCCAACGCTCCATGAGCCAAATCCAGGAGATTTGGCCTCAAAACACCGCTGGGGTAGAGGGAACAATCCAAAACCTCCCCCCCGGAATCCCAATCGGCCCCCAACCCCTTGACCTCCCCCAGCTTCTCTTGGCGGCTCCCACCAGGTGCAAACTCCTCCAGGCACTGGATTTTCGGCTTTCCAGGTATTTTTCTCTCTCCTCCTTCAGAGCCTGGAGGCAGCTTTGGATCTGCTCCTGCAGGGAAATAAAAGGTGAGCTCGGAGGGGCTGAGAAAAATCCATTTTCCCACTAAAATTTCCTCTATCCCTTGTCTGAGATGGGAGAGGCTTTGCCAGTGAGGAGCTGAGCCCGAGCCAACTCCGTGTCCAGGGAGGGCTGGGAGCCCCAGATAAGAGAGATTTCCCCCCAGAAAACCGCTTCAGGCCTCCGGAAATTTGGGTTCTGGGATAAAGATCTCTGTCTTTAACCCCAGGCGGATTTATTTAGCAGGTATTTATATCTACAAGAACTGCTGTCGGTTTACAACTTATATTACATATAATTTATGTTTCTATAAGATCTTCAAGAAGTCTCTTTGGAGGAGAAGAGAGAAGGAGCAGAAAAATGGGGAGGAAAGTGATTTCTACATGTTTAAACTAAACAAAAGTAATTTCTATTTATTGGAAACAAAAGAAACAGCAAAGATGCCTTTGAGAGCGGATTAAAAACACCCCAAAAGAAAAGCATTTTAGGCGTTTTCATACACTTTGGGTACTGAAATCAGCACCGAGGAATTTAAACCTGACGATCCCCACGAGAGTTCCAGAGCATTTTTTTCCCCCCAGAAAACCGCTCCTCCCAGGCTGTGCAGGTGTTACCTTGTACTCCTGGGCGGCTTCCTCGGCGGGCACGACGCGGTGGAGCCGATGGACGCGGGAGCGGCCGCACACGAGGCACAGCAGGGCCCGCTCCTCCCGGCAGAAGAGCTGCAGCGGCTCCCGGTGCCGCCCGCAGAGGCTCCCCGGGACCCCCGGGAGCAGCCCCCGGGCGATGTCAGCGACGTGTCCCAGCTCCCGGCTGGGGCGCAGCCCCCGCTCCGGGGCCGTGTTCCGGCAGCGCGGGCAGGAGAAGCAGCCCCGGGAGCTCTCCCAGCAGCGCTCGATGCAGCCCCGGCAGAAGTTGTGGCCGCAGGGGACGGACACGGGGTCCTGGAAGAGTTCGAGGCACACGGGACACGAGGCTTCGGCGCGGAGCTGCTCGGCCAGGCTGGGCCCCGCCATGGAGGAGGATGTGTTTCCTCCGCCTTGGATGGCGGGTGGGATGGAGAGGAGCGGATAAAGGGAGAGGAGAGGGTGCTTCCTCCTCTCCTCCTCCTCCTCTTCCTTGTTTCTTACTCTCCTCCTCACCACATCCTCATCCTCCTTCTCTCCTCTTCTTCCTCCTTGTTTTTTCCTTCTTGCTTCCTTCTCACCTCCTCCTCTTAATCCTTTTCAGCCCTCCTTTCTTCTTCTTCTTCTTCTTCTTCTTCTTCTTCTTCTTCTTCTTCTT
>JACBWW010000264.1:0-56020 GCA_020086605.1 Lanius collurio | reverse complement strand
GAAAGAAAGAAAGAAAGAAAGAAAGAAAGAAAGAAAGAAAGAAAGAAAGAAAGAATAAGATAGAACACTGACCTGCAGCAACAATGATGCTGTTTTGCTGCAGAAGTTTAAAAAAAAAAAAAAGAAGTTTTTGTCTAGGTTATATTTTTCCTCACTGGTACTATTGGTAAGAGAAATTTGCATGATGAAAGTTCTACTGGCTGTCTGATATTTTTATTTTTATTTGTATTTATGTGAATGTGCCACAAATTCTGGTAACTCAGTATATGAACTTGTACACAGACACTGATATTTTCCTTGCTTTCACACTGCATGACCACACAACTTTTGCTACTTTGAAAGAGATGAGGAAAGTACAGCCAGTAAAGAAGCTGTTTTCTTGCTTAGAAGATGTAGTCAAAACTAGCTTATAATGGCAGGGCTTCCAAGATTTCACTGTCTTCATATATGTTTGTAGATACAATTCAAGGCATTAATATTTAATTGCTCCTTATATACTGCATACTTAGGACTTAGCTCCTTCAAAGCCTCTTTCTTTTCCTTTGTATTAATAGAACAATAGATATCACTTGATGTAATATGATTCTAGGTCCCTGGATATGCACATTTTGGGTGTAAAGTAGACTGCTTCCCACAAAGATTGCTTGACCACACATGCATTTTCCTGATGACCCTTCCAGCCAGCCATTTTCATTCAGTGTTTAGCCTGAAGCAAATTCTGGTCTTTATCTATACAACATTTTACCAAAGAGATTAATCTGTAATACATTTGACAACATGTTTCACTTTTTAAAAATAGTCTGTGCACACACAGGTTGCACAAAACATCATCCAGAGTTGGGCAAAAGAACACAAAAGGCATAAGGTACTTCCACGTGCTTGAATTATCTGAAGCCACTTTTCCTTGTTGGAATCCTTTCCTTTCACTCTAATCCCTCCCGTCATTGAAGTGGCAGGTGAATTCTTCTTTCTTTTAAAGTCTTTTAAAGACTTTCTCCTTTTCCTTCCCAGTGTTTCTCTCCACTCCAGCATCATCATTTCAGATCCAATAACCTCCTTTCAGCCTTCCTCATCCACCACCTGTTCTGTCACCATGTCCTACATCACTGCAGAGCCTGGAGCTGGCTGTGCCAACAGCCTTTTCAATACCACAATTTTACATAAACTTTGTCATTCTTTCTAGTATAATTGCTGATCATAGCTAATTGTGCAGGCATTAGGCATATGTGTGCATGTATTTAATTATACATATTAGTCTAGTATTGCTTAGATCCCAAAATAAAAATATTTGAACATGGGCAGCAGACTACCTTCTGGGATAACAAGATGCAACCTGTGACAGCTGTTTCCCACTGGAAGAGAGTCTAAAGGTCTAAAGGGTTATTAATATTTCAATTAATTTTTTTTCCTAATATGAACAAAAAGACAGGCACCAAAAGTCAAAATGTAGAAGATACTCATCTCTTTACCTTTCAGAATTCTAGAGTTCAAATCCCAGTTTGCTACCTCCAAGAAAAGGCCTTCGGATGTTGAGGAGCAGGCTCAGAGGAGGAATAGTGTGTCTCAGAGTGATTTCTAAGTTATTTATTTGCATGAACCCAAACTCGTGAATTTGAGGTTCCTGAGTACATATAGTCTGATAAAAATAATAATCCATCTATAGCTCAAGCCTGGAACAATATCAGGGCATCAGTCACCCTCAAAAAATTTCTTGACTCATTCAGTAACAGTACATGGTCAAGTGATTTAGCTTCCCTGTTAATTAGTACAATACTGGACCCTCTTAATTAAATAAATAATAATCAATTGTCCATGCTATATAGACATGAACTCTCTCTTTCACTCCATTTTCAGGTCAAGAAACTAGTTACTCATGGAAGAAAAATTGGGTGGAGGTTTAATAATAGTTCACTGCAAAGACTTCTCTCCAAGGACAGTATGAAAAATATTGCTTCATATTTGATTATCTTCACTCTAAGTTTTTCAACATTACCTAAAAGGAGTTTTGGCATTAGATCTTCTCTGGCATCACAAGATGTGTAACATATATAGTTTGAAACTACTTGGTGGTATGGTATGATGCCAGCTTCATAGCTTCTTCAGACAGTCCAGGTGGATCTTCAGAGCTTCACAGACCTTTTCACCTGAAAAAAAAAAAAAATCAAGACAGAGTAAAAATAATAATATTTATGTTTTAGGTCTACAAGTACACCACAAGATGCCTTCCTGTTCAAGTGATATGAAGTCATTCTCCCTCGAATTAATTTGCTAAGGTGTGGGTAAACATTGCTACCAAAAGTATTTGCTAAAGTAAGCCTGAGATCTTGTTCTCTGGTACTTTGCTGAGAACCACAAAGTTTTAGGTTCTTTCTATAGATTTTAAAGGCACAACTCAGAAAATGAAGCATCACCAGTAATTTTGTCTACTTAGGGATTTAGGCTGCAGTCTGAAAAGTCCCATTTCTTTCTGTTGAATGTGTGAGGACACAAGTGGAATATGAAGACACAGTTAGGATTTCCATCTTTGTTCACATTTCATGGTAAGATTTAGCCTTTAGGAATAGGATTCACACAGATTGGCAGGCTGAGGAAGGTATGCATAAGAGTAGGGTAAGAGCTATTAGTTAATGTCAGCCATGAGCTCTCAATGGAAAAGGCACTTAACTGTGTCAATCATTTCTCACAAAATGCACCTGCAAGATCCAAATTAAAATCTTCTTAATTTTGTGGAAGAGATTTAAAGACATATCTCCTAAACTGCTCCATTATTGCACTCTGTTTTAAGCTACTGTTCTCATAATCTTACTCAATGCCATTCCCCTCTATAAATCATAGTAATTGGGTCAAAGAGACAGGAACATCAACATGGGTTTGTTCTTCAACGCACACTCGATTATTTTACAAAATAACAGAGACTTAAATAAGACCAAGTGTACAGAACACACTCTGGACATCTTTGCATCACAGGCATGTTGTGATTTTTCCAGTCCCTGTATGTAAACCCATGGAGAAAAACACAAATATGTTTTAATAGTAAAAATATAAAAAACAAGCAGTAAATATAAATTTGATAATTCACATGTCGTCAGCAGAAATACAGACAACTACTGATTAAGGCATACACAGAATTAAGCCACACTGAGAGAAGGAGCTGTGAGCTCTGTCTGGTGACTTGTATTAAACTTTTAAAGAATTTAGCACCTAGGTACAAATGCTAAAATTACTCAGGACTCAAAGGGTGCAAGCACTGTATCTCACCACAGTTTTATGAAATCCAATAAAGTTTGCAATATCCGAGCAATATTAAAAGAAGAAAATTTATACATTAGATGCTATAAAATCTGATCACTGCACATTAACAGCTATCCTACAATTAGGATTTTTTTTACTTTCTCTTATTATTTCAGTTTAATTTAATTTTTATGTGAAGAGACAACCACTCTTCATGTTCTGAAATATTCTGAAAAACAGATGTTATGGCAATATGATCTTGAGGAAAACTTTTTCAACCATATAAAAGACAAATAGTCTTGCAAAAGAAATATTGTAGAAAACAACAATTTAGAATGACAGTTATTTCATATACTGTTTGATTAGGAACTACAGAATAGTCTTGTTAATTTTGGAATTTTACTAGAATGGATTACCAGTATATCCTAACATAAGTAGCATGCATTTTCAATAGGTTTTAGTAAATGAAACTGAATACAGCTTTAAATATTCCAAGCAAAGCACCTGCTGTTACTTTTTTGTTGATTCTTTCCTCCAAAACTCAAAACCAAACAATCATATTCAAAAAAGTGAAAAAATAAAATCCTCTAGTACTTTTTCTGACTTTTTGAAAGGCTTCTTTAAAAACAAGAGATATGTAAGTGAAGAAGTGTGTAATTTTAGGAATTACTATTCTCAAAAGCGATTAGATGTGTTTTGTGTGGTAAATATGGGAGCAAGTGAAAAACAGAAGAAAAAGATTCAGAAACAGATGCTATATCCAGGTAGGAAAGAAGTATAACAGAAAGTTTAAATAAAAGATAAACATGCCCAAACTGGATTTCTAATCTATGGATGCTGTGCAAAATTGGACATATTGATTGGACATGTAGGTTGGCTCTGCTACCAAAATGAAGTTTCTTAGGCAGAAACAGAAATGATTTAAATGATAAAATTGTCTCTCATCTGCTCCTATGCTCCTAGGTATTTAATTTTTTTCATGCTTCAGGAATGTAATTATAATATGGTAGGTATATATATGTATATATATATATATACTGTCTTCTAAAACTTAAATTGTCTGATTTTCCAAAGTGCTGATTATATAAAATTTTACTGAAGAATCTGGCTGTATTGTCTGACCTGCTTTTTAACTGTCTTCTGAAAGAGGATATCTGAAAGATTAAATTAGGTTGATTGTTCATGTCAAGCTGATATCTATATTGGAGAACGTCAATTCAGCATTTACAGCATAGACAGTGGAAGGTCCTCCATACAATAATAATATATCAATATAATAGTGGGCAAGTGAGTTGATTCACCATGGAATTTGGGTTCTGGACTTATCTACTGGAAAGTCATACAGTGCTGATAACTACAAGCAATCCCTTCAGTTGCAGTTCAGTCTGGGTTTATGTCTACTCAGAATTGCACAGAGATGCCTGTACCTGAAACAGCCACCAACAAAGAAAGGCAAAAACTAATTGCTAGATCCTCAAAAGGGCTACAAAACTAGAATTAGTGTAGACAAAAAGAAACAGATTCCTATTAATATCTATGACCTACTTCATGATAATTTTATATCCTGAAACTTGCTAATGATATTTTTGTTGGGAAACTATTTTTATTATTTCAAACTTTGCAGTTCCAGTGTAGTACAAAACACTGTCTCTGTGGAAAGAAAGTTCACTGAAAATCAGAAAAATCTCTAGTGGCATAGGAAATCAAATCCCACTGGCTAGGGAAGCAGGCACAGAATGTTTATGAGTGGGTTTTGACTACACAGGAACTCCTATCTTACACTACCTTGGAAAGTATAAACTTTCTGTTCAGAGGATAGTAAAATTTTAAGGAACTTTGTAGGAAGTCACAAGTAGTAACAGCTATAGAGATACAGAAAACAGCATGTTATCAGGTAATACTATGGCTGAAGTGACATCATAAGAACATTTCAAAAATGTGAAAGAACATTATTGTGGGATTTCCACTTTTTGGATTGTGAATAATACCATAACACATGAAACCTTATGAGTACAGGTGGAAGAGAAGAGTAGCTCCCATAATTAAACCAACAGAAAATATTTCATCATCTTCATCATGAAATTTTAGAATGGTTTGGGTTGGAAAGACCTTAAAGATCACCTAGTTCAAACTCCCCTGCCATGAGCAGGCACACCTCCAAATATACCAGGTTGCTTAAAACCTCATCCAAGTGCGAATACAATAAATTAAACCCAGTCCTCTACACACTTTTGTTGTGGAGTGCAGCACAGGAATATGGATACGTAATTCCAATAAAACTATTGGACATTAACTTAAACACCTTAATACTGGATTGAAAGTGAAAAATTTATCTATATTAGTATTATTTTGTCACAGTTTGATTATTAAGAATGAAATTCCCACATAAACAGAAATAATTCATATTGTTTAAAAAAAGCCTGGAATATTAAGTGTTTCATTACCACAATCAATAGCATGAAATAAACAGACAAAAAATCACAAAGCCAGCCTACCATCAAAACATAGGAAATCAAATAAAATCAATCACCTTATAGCCTTGATTTATGCATTCTTGCTGACTTTGTTAGATCTTTTGCCTGAATATACATGAAGAGAAGCAACTAACTGCCAGTAAATCCAATAGTATTCAAGGATGCAAAAAACATTAGTTTTAGTCTACATGACTTGCCCATTATGTATTTAGATTCCTGAAAAACAAAACTGACTCTAGTGGTTTGACTCCAGCTGAGTGCTAGGGCCCACTAAGATACTCTATCCCTTCCCTTCTCAACAGGACAAGAAAAACATGATGAAAGGCTCATGAGTTTTGGACAAGGAATGATTGCTCATCAATTACTATCATGGGCAAAACAGACACACCTTGGAGAAATTAATTTATTTACCATCAGATCAGAATAAGTTAATGAGAAATAAAACCATATATTGAAACCACCTTTCCTCTACTCCTCCCTTCTTTCCAAGTTTAAGTTTACTCACTGTTTTCACTGCTTCATCCCAAATGGCATAGGGGGACATGGGAAATGAGGCTGTGCTCAGTTAATCACATTTTTTCTCCTCCACTCCTTTCTCCTCATTCTCTTCCCCTGATCTGGCTTGGGGTCCCCTCCATAGGAAATTTCTCCACAAACTTCTTCAGTGTGAGTTCTTTAGGAACTGCTCCATTGTGGGTCCCTTCCACAGACTGGAGACTTTCAGTAACAAACTGCTTTGCTGTGAGTCCCCCACAAAGGATCACAAATCCTGCCCACACCTGTGCTCCAGAGTAGGCTACTGTCTCCATGGGCCCATGGGTCCTGCCAGGTCCTTTACCAGTGTGGCCTTCCCACAGGGTCACAGCCTTTTTTCTGGCATCCACCTGCTCCAGCATGGGGTCCTCCACCGGCTGAGGGAGAATCTCTGCTCCATGGGCTGCTGGGGCACAGCTGTCTCACCATGGGCTGCACCACGGGCTGCAGGAGAATCTCAGCTGTGGCACCTGGAGCACCTCTTCCCCCTCCTCCCCCTCCTCCCCTCCACCTTCACTGACCTTGGTGTCTGCAGGGTAGTTTTTTCTGACATGTTTTCACTCCTCTCTGACTGAAGTTGTGTAGCAGTTTTTTCCTCTTTTCAAATCTATTTTCCCAGAGACACTACTGCCATCACTGATGGGATTTGCCTTGGCCAGAAGCAGATCCCTCTTGGAGCTGACTGGCATTGGCTCTGTTGGACATGGTGTCTTCTCACAGAAGTCACTGGTGTAGTGCCCCTGCTTCCAAAACATTACCACAGAACCCAAACTTATTATTACTCTCTACTACTACTCATAATCCAGCAAAGTAAAATTAAGGGTGACCTCACCCCACATAATACCTATGTGTGCCTGTAGCCTAGGCAATATGGACATAGAAATTCATGGGAATTTGACAGAAAAAAAAGTCACCTAATTTACAAGGAACAAGAAAATTCTTTGTAGCATAAGAACTCTGTGCTACATGCAGAGATAAACCATATGGGGCAAAAGTACTTTTACCAGTTGAAAATGTGCCAAACACTGTTTCAGCAGTTCAACAATCTAAATGACCAAGTTCCAGATCCAGAGAACATGGCCCAGCGTTGTTTAATTTACTCATATAGATACATATGTGCTAAAATGAACTCTAATGAATTTTGCCATATATTCAAATGCTACATTGAGCTGAACTAGATAATTAATCTCGAAGTTTGGCAAATTCATAGCACAAGAATGTCAAAACAAGTACTAGTTAAATTCTGTCCTTCTTCAGCTAAAGGCTCAGAAAATACTGCTGATCAACAGAGAGAAATAGCAGATCACCAGCTTCTGAGCAGAAGAAAACAGGTAGATGACTTCTGGAAACATGGTCACATGCATCCCCTAGTACAATATGAATAACATGTTTACCAGAAATAAAGGGATACAGTTTGTGTCACTTGTCACATTTTTCCATAATAGTACAACAGGCAGAATATGTCACCTTTCAGGGTGTTTGTGCAATTTTAGGCTCTTAAATTTTAAATTTTTGACATAAATTATCACAGATTAAGTCCACTTCATTACAGCTATTGAAACAGAGGCATGTATCTATGTTATTTCTTTTCTAAACCTTCCTTTCAAAGTTTTTTTTTAAAGCCAAGTTTAATAGGTTAAAATTATCATGTTCTGATCTTAGTACCAAACTTGCCTTGCACAAGGCACTGACTCTGCAGTTCACAGTGAGAATGTTTGTCACTTACTCTAAAAAGCATGTAAAGCTACTGCACACGTTTTTCCGAGAGACCAGTAATGTTTGAACACAAAGCTACTGTTTCTGAGTCTGGGCAGCTTGTGAAAGAATGTGTAGATATATGTGTTTGAGTCTAAATGAAAGAAGAAAAGGAATGACCTGGAGAATAGGGCCTTAGATTATCCACACTGCTGGATGTCTTCCTCACTAACTGCATAATACCACTTACTCCAGCTCCTTCTAAAATATTGTTCACACACAGTTCCAGGACAATACTCCCACAAGAAAATATAGCCTATGTAAGGTAACCAAGATTAATTTTTTTGGTTGCTAGGAAATGCAAAAGTACAGTTTTATCACAACTGTCCATTAAAACACAGTCATGCAGTTATGCACCTGCCTATTTGAGTGGAATGAACATTGATCTGAGATGAAGAAAGGTATGTTCCCATGTATGAAATATTTTAGCTCTGAAATTCACTTCCACTAATAATCTTTTATTCTCCACATCCCTTCAGTAATAGTTTTACTCTCTGGAGTGAGAAATATCTGCTCAGTACAGATACAGAAACTGACCTATGGCAAGCTGTGACTGTATGTGTTGGATTTACTTTCTTTTATAGTCTTCTGATACTGTTACTGCAGCTTAGCACCTTCAAATGAATCCATGTGACTTCATGCAACATGCACCTTCAGAACCTTGCCATAAAAATGCCATTTTTTGGCTTCAGCACTCTCCAAATGGGACTGACGCATGCATAGACAGCTTTATTCAGTACACAGGCCAGCAGTCACAGGCATTTTTATTTAAAGTCACAGCCAAGAATGATAGCCATTTTTGTCATGAGATGTGAATAGGTTGACAAATTTTTCTAGAACACTTTCCCAGAAAGTCAAAAATCTGAATTCAGACCATTGCACTTCGTTAGGTGTTCCATCTTTCATCCCCATCTACTGAAATTGTGTCATTAGGGCAATGTGGCAAAAATACAGGATCCATCAAGTCAGTGAGAGTACAAGAAATCTAGAATATGATTCTGTAATGTGGTAATCTGGAAAATTCCCAGTGAAAGTTATTACTCAGACTTCTGGACAACTTCCAGAGCTCTACAAACATATTTCAAAATGTATGATAAACATGAAGTGGATGAATGCATGAAAAACCACACAAAGAGAGGTTAAAACATAAGATCCTTCAGTTACACAAGCCCTTTGTCAGCAAGGCTATGGATATAGGGACTTTTTTTTTATTTGTCCTAATATTACAGTTCTTACTATAGCTGGCCACACAGTGGCACAGCTTCAACAAGAAAGGTAACAGACAAAATTCCAGGCCAGTTCTTTAAACACTACCAGCATGCTGAATGAGGAACTGGTGTTCCTGTAAAAGTACAATTGTAGACTATTGTTTAGTTGTTTTTTGTTGGTTTGGTTTGTTTGCCTGGATACAGTTTTTTGTTTGGTTGATTGGACAGTTAGGGGTTTTGTTTGTTCGGTTGGGTTTGATTCTGAGAGTATTACCTAGGTTTACACATTTAACTTCTTCAGTCACACCTTGGCCTCCAGTTGTGAATTTGGGCACCAAAAAATAATGTGGAAGAGAGTTGAATAGAAAATAACTGAAGAAAGATGGTAATTGATAAAGAGATTGTGCTAATCAGGTATGAGATTATAAACATCATAGAAACACTTCATTTGGCAGAAGCTTACTCTTCAGTTTTTCCTAATGGGAAACAAGGAGAAAAAGTAGGGAATAGCTGATTAGGGAATTTTACTGAATCTCTGAAATTGAAAGCCTTGTGAAGGAGATAGTCTCAAAGCACAAGAGTTTGCAGTACTGGATATAATTTGAATCCCACTTTTCACAGCTTCCTGCTATGTACCATGACTAGGAGACACATTTGCTTCAGAGGACAGAAAGAAATACTGATTAAAACAATTCTCGTGAAAAATGTATCTTCAAAGTAATTTTTACTATTTGGTCAAGATCACTGTGAATTATGAGGACATAACTTAGAAAACTGAGTTAGGAAAACAAGAACCCCAAAACATTATGGAAGCTGGTTTTGCTGTGGGAACTCAGCTCCACAAAATACACTACTTTTTTGCGGGTTTGCTTTATTCCCTCATGCACCAGACAATTCTTTATCTACCCACAAGATGGCACCAGAAGATCGAATAAAATTTAGTTCTGTGCAAGGGCTCGCACACCTGGACGTTCTCTATCTGCATCTTTGCCTCCAAAGTGGCAGAAATATACCATGTATGGCACAGATCCAGAAATCTGCACCTGCTAAACACTTTAAAATTAGATATATTTTTAGTAAAGAGCAAATGCAGTACTCAGATTGATTCAAATAGGCATTTTGTCACATGTTAGATCAATACTTAAAAATATGTATTTTTCAAAAATACTTCTGTGATGGTTTAAAAGACAAAAGTTAATTCACAGGAAAGACTATTTCTTCAGTAACATGATTTGATTTTAGTATTTTATATTCTTTTAAAGTTATAGTAGCTTACATTTTATTAAACAGCCCTAAGTTTCATAATATTAAAACATTTTTCAAAGTTAATAGAAATTAACATAATTTTTAATGGGTTTCTGTCTAAAGGGATAAATTTTTTTTTAGTGAAGCAACTGCTAGGGAACATAGAGCTGATGAAACTTAGTTTATTTTCTTATTTTTTATTTATTAAATCTTAAGGAAACTTTTAGTTTCTCTAGTAATGCAAAGTCTATGATGAAGGTTCATACTACCCTCTCCTGGGAACCTTCCACATAAATATATGTTATTTGCAAATTGAAATGAGGCCCTTGGGAGTTATTTATTCATTAGTTCCTGTAACAAAGAAATTTAGAAAAGTATTCTTTGAAATTTTTCAAGGTGATTGAACTGTAAAACGTGTACAAAAATTGAGCTTTTACAAAAGAAAATCCCTATACCTTTGTAAAAACAAGATATATAATTAAATTACAAAAATAATCTGATTTACTTCAGAACTGCGGTGTGTGTCCTTTCTTCTTATAACAGATAATTTATGCACATAATGAAAATATGTATGAAAAGTATTCAAAAAATAAGACTCTAAGAAGAGGAGAAAACTACCCAAGGTAATTTTAAACCTTACGTCACAGCACACTGCACATGCTAATAATATGTAGATTATTTTCCACAGCTGCAAGAAGTACAGAGAAGCATATAATAAATCAGAAATATATTCTAGTAAGGTCTATAAGCTGAATGAGTAATTTGTCCTTCTCTTCCCAAAACCCACAAGGAAAAATGAAAAAGCAAGTCCTGAATGTTCATGAGAAACAGTCAGCGGTTGTGCAAAGAGTAAATGTAAATTTTTATATGACAATCAAAGGCAACAGACCAGCATGGCTGAGTCAAGGCCTGCTGGTCAAACTTAAGGACAAGAAGCAAATGAACAAGCAGTGGACACAGGGATGAGAATAAAGTTCAGTTTTTCAGGGAAGGGATCAAGATTGTCAAGGTGCAGCTGAAGCTGATTTTGACAAGGGGTAAAAAGAACACCAGGAAGGGCTTCTACAGGAATGTCAACCTGAAAAGGAAGATCAAAGAAGGCATACCCTCCTGATAAACATGACTGGCAAACTGGTAACAACGGACGAGGAGAGGGCTGAGGTGCTCAACAACCTCTTTGCCTCAGTCTCTGCTGGCAGCATCTCTTCCCACACCTCTCGAGCAGATGAGCAGCAGGATGGGGACTAGGGGACCAAAATCTTTCCCACTGTGAGAGGTTTGTGACCAGTTGAGGAACCTGTGTAAGCTGATGAGACCTCACAAGATTCATCCCATAATCCTGAGGGAATTGGCTGATGTAGGTGCCAAGTCACTCTCCGCAATATTTGAAGTCACTGAGGTGAAGTCTTGGTGTTTGAAAAAAGAGAAAGACTGCATACATCTTTAAAAAGGGTAGAATGGAGGCTACTGAGAACTGCTGGCCTGTCAACTTCCCCTCAGAAATTCCCCCACAACATCCTTCTCTGTAAATTAGATATGGTTTTGATGGCTTCTCTGTTCAGTGAATGGAGGCTTAGTTGGATGGTCACAACTACAGGGTAATGGTCAATAACTGAATGTCCTAAAGGGCATCAGTGACAAGTGGTGCCTCTCAGTTGGAACCAGTACTGCTTGGTATCTTCACTGGTGACATAGACAGAGGGATCAAGCACACTCTCAGCAAATTTGCAGATGATACCAAGCTGAGCAGTGTGGTTGACACACCTGAAGAACAGGATGCCATCCAGAGGGACCTGGAGAAGCTTGAGATGTGGGCCCATGGGAATCTCATGAGGTTTAACAAGACCACATGCAAGATGCTGCACCTGGATTGGAGCAACCCGTGGTATCAACACGGGCTGGGGGATAAACAGACAGACAGCAGCACTGCTGAAAAGGACTTGGGGGGGGACATACTTATGGATGAGAGGCTGGACATGAAATATCAACACACTCTTGCAGCCCAGATGTGTCCTGGGCTACATCCAAAGCAGTGTGGCCAGCAGGATGATGGAGGGGACTGTGCTCCTTTAGTCTGCTCTAGTACGACCCTATCCGAAACACTGCATCCAGCTCCGGGGTCCTCAGCACAGCAAAAACATGGACCTGGGGGAGCAAGTCCAGGGGAGGGTCACAAAAAGCATCAGAGGGATAGAACATCTCTCAGATCAGGGTAGGCTTTAAGAACTGGGGCTGTTTAGCCTGGAGAAGGCTCTTGGGACAACCTATTGAGGCCTTTCAATACTTAAAGGGACTAATAAGAAACATGGGTGAAGACTTTTTACAAGGGACTGTTGTGATAGGATAAGGAGTAACGGCTTCAAATTGCAAGACAAATTAGAGTAGATATGAGGAACACATTTTTTATAGTGAAAGTGGTGAAACACTGAAACAGATTTCGCAGAGAGGTGGTAGATGCCCCATTCACAGACAGATTGGACATCACTCTGAGCATCCAGACCTAGCTGAAGATGTCCCTGTCCATTCCAGGAAGGGTAGCACTAGATGATATTTAAAGGTCACTTCCAACCCAAAAGAATTTTTTTCTACTCCTCAGTGACTGCTTCATATGTCATCAACACTAGATGTCCAACTGTTTTTTTAGCCTAAAATTACTAAAAAGTATTTTAGAATGAAAACAGGCTACATAGTAGTCCGATTTAACTCTGTGGCAGATAATGGCAGATAGTTTCATTAAACTGAGGGAAATGTGTAAATTGCACTCAGAATTCATACTTGTGCAGCAGAAACAGAGACCTTAGTATCAAAGTTCTCTTTGCAATGTAATTTGAATAATATTTTTAAAATAGAACTATTTAAATCCCTTTGTGAAGTGATAGAAATAATCTTAAAAAGTTTCCATTCTATATTTTTGGCACTCATGCTATATTAGGGAAGTCTGGTCTGAACATATCTCTTTCTTTTAGATTGCAACATCATTGTATTCAGCAACAAAGAGAGTTCATAAATTTCAAATATGATCACTATATAGTTTACCCGTATATAGTTTGCATGAATACATGCTGCTCAGTTTTTTTCTATTTACCACAAGATGTGTGGACTCCCCACATGGATGAGCAATCAGTGTCACTCTGTATGTAAATACTTTTCAGTGGTGTGGTTAAGAGGTTCATTTCTGTTTCTGCAAAAGAAGCATTGCTTTGTACACCACTAACTACTTGTAGGAAATCCCAGTCGTTCCATAATTTAACTCAGCTGGGAGTTTCCTGGTATGTCCCACTGAAAGGGACATGTTTTAGAAAACACTGTCACCTTTGCAGCACATTTTTAAACAACAACATTGTTCATCTGCAGATTGATATCATAAAGGTAGTGTTTCTTTAGAGAATATATGCTTTTTTACTTCAACAGTCTCTAGATTCTATATAGGCAAAGCACAGCAAGTGCCACTTTGTCTGTTGATGTTTTAAAATAGAGGGTAATAATAATAATATTAAAACCAAAAGTGTTTTGACTTTCATAAACATTATACATAACTTCAAACTCATAACCTGTATGACCCTGTATATAAAAACAGGTGTTAAACAATGAGAATGCAAACTCAGGCATGAAAAAACTAGGAAACAACAGAATGAAGGTTTCCCCTTGCCTTGAATGTTTTTGTTCAATAAGTGTATTAGACATAGGTCTTTAACTGCATTCCATTTTCTTCCACTGCACTTCCTTCCCATTTGGTATGCCGGATGGACGGCAATGACAGGCTGCCCTCATTTCCTCCTCTGTTTGAGGTATACCACCAATACATAATTTCTACATTTTGTTCAAGATACATAATGAAATTAAAACGGCATATATCTTGATAGTGCAATTCATCTGTGGCAATCTGTTTACTCATTCCTTTTCCCAATTCACATTGTTCCCCCACTTTTCCTCTGCCCCTAGTCCTGGCCACTCCCTCGAGTTCTCCCTGTTGGTTCCTGTACCCCAACTCTGCCCATGTACCACCACTGAGCCTGTGATTAAACCCCCCTGTGCCTGGATCAGGAGGTGTCTCTGCTTCTGGGGATCGCTGGGGCAGGGTGTGATTAAAAGTCCTCTGAAACCCCCACGGGGAGACCCTTCTCGCCTCCTTTGCCATCACTGTGCTGTAGAGCTGATAGCAGCTGGAGCAAAACCACGGAGCCATCCGAAATGGACTGCGGGAGGGAGAAAATGGTCACACTGCCCTAATCAGCTCTGCTGAGCTCTCAGGGAAAACTGCAGCTTGCTGAACTAAACCTAGCACTGCAACACTTGTCCTTTCTGTTCTTGTTGTGAGAGTGTTTAAATGCTTCATATCTAATAAGAGGCAGAGTTATCCAACACCTCTGTAGTGCTTAAAGAAGAGGTCATCAACCTGCTTCAATGTTACACATAGTGTATTCTTACCTCCATTTAGAAGTTTGATTTGAGTGCAAAGTGTTGCAGGATGTGACACTCTGCTGTTGCTCATGATGGAAAATTTCCATTTATTCTCTCTTTAAAACCTGAAATAAAGTCATAATCAGAATATTTTGGATGTGGAAAAACCTGACTTTCCAGTATTGCCTCTCAGAGCATGAGAAATTCACAAAATGTCCTTTTATTTAAATAACAGGTACCAGATGTCACAGCAAGTAAACTACACCTCATCTGCCTGTGGATTAGCAAATTCCCTATGTTCAACATTACTTAGATTAATTGGAAGACCATTTGCTTTTGACATGCTGCTATTTGCACTTCAAGACAGGGCCCAGCCTCAGCTACGTGATTGCATCAAAGTCTACTAAAAAAAAGCTTCAGCTTAAGCAACTATAGTAATTTAAAAAAAGCAACTGACAAAGCCCCCCAAAACCAACGAGTATTTATGGCTTATGCTTTGAATATGTTTCTTCTGAATATAACACACAAATAAAAGTGCCTTCAACAATTCTGTCTTAAGATATTTTAACAGCCGAAAACATTTTCAAAACCTCTGACTGTTCATTTATAAATCAGAATTGGCATTGTGTAGTTTTACAGAACTTCTTGCTGTCACTCTAGCAGACAAATTGTATATAAAATAAAAATGTGAGCTGCGAATACCCATGGTAATCTGAATCAACTAGAAAAGTTTGATGCCCATCTATATATTTTGAATAAGGTTGTTCAAGGTCTACAGGACTCAAATAACCCTTTTTCTCTAGCATCAAACATAAAGTAAGCAAGTAAAACTGTAATCCATATATCTTACAAAGCATTAATTGCTCATGTTTCTCATCATCCTCATGTTTGTTAGGCAGCATTACAGAGTAGAATGACATTATTACTTTATTTTTCTACAGAAATATTGGAAAATAAAAACTACATTTCTTTTCAGACTCTGGATTGTGTAATTTGAAGTGCAAATAAATTGAAATTTCAAGCATTGAAATGTTGAGCAATTGTTCAATATACTATGCTAGTTCCATCCCTTTTAATCAGGGTCAAAAGCAGCCTGAAACTGAAAAAAAAATCAGTGGGGAAAAAAAAAAAAAAGAAAAAGGCAGTAAACAAAGGTCAAATTTGTTCAGGAAGAGAGACTATGATTAAAAAAAAAAACAAAAAAACCCAAAATCAAACCTAAATCAGTATTAACTTTAAAATTATTTGTTTAAAATCAACATAAAACAAATTGTCCAGACTCCATCTCTAATAGTTTTACTGCAAAGGTAGATTTAAATACTGTGTCCATAATACTTCATGATAAGGATGAGAAAAGACTGAAAAAAGCTTCTGAAAGATTTTGCAGCCAGATGTTTGACAGCAACAGCTGTCTCCAGGCTGTACACTGCTGCAACATGTGTGTTTTGAGCCTAATTGGAAGCTGATTAATACTTACAATTTTGGTCTGGGAGCAGTCTCACATAAGGCTGGTTCTACTCCATTATCATAAAGCCTTTCCTCTGACTCCCTCGATGGGATGTACAGTGTTTGGTACTCAGAAAGCCACACAGGAGGTTGGTGCAGGTTGTAATGTGCATCTCATGAGCCAGAGAAGCCCTGGCATACACAAAGGCCTGGCAGGTGGCTGATGCTACAGCCTCTGTGCCTCTGAGTACTTGAGCTCTGATGTGTCTACCAGAGCACCTACCTCTGTCCTGCCACTGATCAAAAGGCCTAGGACATATATCTAGGACCAAATCTTCCACTTTGGTCCTTTCAGAGATTCGTCTGTGATACAGGTATGCCAACGGAGAGAAGAATGCTGCTATGTGTCTTCTGTCCCCTCTAAGAGATATATATATATAGCATGGTTTATTCCATTATTCCTTCTACACTGAGAATGTTCTTAACCTGAGTCCTCTTTACTCAGTAAAATCCCTGTTCCACTTCCTCCCCAGACAGAGACATTTCCCAGAACAGAGACAAGTGTTCACCACATCTCTTCCTAGAGAAGATAACTTGTAACCTTGATATGACTGTCTCAAGACCAGGGTTTGGCGAATGTGAACACAGAATAACATTGCCATCCCTCCTACTTCTGATTTTACAAATCTATATCATATTTCCCCTAAGTAACATTTTTTAGATTAAATGTTCTTAGCTTATCCAGTCATTTCTTGTTCAGAAACTATTCTGTATTTTGCTGTCTTTTCTGGACTTTTCCCAAGTCTATTGTATCCTTCTTTAGAATCAGAGCTGCTTGAATTATTCAAGGTGTGGCAAAGTCAGCTACCAACATTGTGGTAGTTTGTGTCTTGTTCTCTCTCCTTCTCCTAATTTTCCCTAGCATTTTATTTGTTTTTCTGAACACTGGTATTATAAAACTGGTATTTCAGGAAATGGTTTTTTACACCCCAAGATATCAGTCTTGAGAGGTAGTGGTTAGTTCAGAGCCTATAATTTTATATGTGAAATTAGGATTGCTTTTCTCCCATGTACATTGTGTTGTATTATTTACACTGAATTTCATTTGTCACTTTTTTGCCCTTCAGTCTTAACAGTCTTGTTTTAATTCCTCACAGTTAGCTTTCAGGCTTACTATCTTGAATAATACGGTTTTGTCAGCAGCCTTTTTCTTTTCAATAATCTCCTGCTTTCCAGGTCAGTGATGAATATGTTTTACAGTACAGGGCCCTGTTTACCAGCATTGATGACCTGTCTCCAATTTAAGGACTGAAGACTTGCTCCTATTTGTGTTTTTCTTTCTCCTAACCAGTCATTTATCTATGCAACAAATGCCTTTGCTCATGCCACCTAATTTACTTAAAAGCTTTGTCCAAAGGCCTTTTGAAAGCTATGTAAACTAAATAAATTCCCCCTCCTCTCCTACAATCACTCAATTTCAGATAAGTCTCCCGCTGAGAGCAGCTCCCTAATGGCACTCTCCTCTCCCCTTGTTCTTCTGCAAGGCTCACCATTGAAACTTCGCAACAATGACCTTTTTCTGCTTCATTGTTTTTAGTATACCTTTTGTATTCTGATCATCAAACTGCCATATAGACTTCTTGATCCTGATATGTGTAAAAAAATGAATATTTTGTTTCCCTTTGGCACTTGTTTGTTCTTCTTAATTACTCTTTATACTTGCACATTCTATAATCCTTCCTAGTTTCCTTTGAATGTTAAGTGTATAACTTCAGCTTTTTTTTTGTTTCTAGAAGTCTCCCATATATTACTATTCAATTTTTGCTTTATATCTTATAGTCTAACTTGATTTACAAAAGTATTAAAAATATTGATTCTTTTTAATGAAATAAGTTGCATGTTGCTTTTTTTTTTTTCTTCAGTTTGGAAAACTGACTTTTTGAATTGCTACTGTGTTTGAAGTGGGAACATAAGGGAAACAAAAATGATATTTACTGTCTCAAGTGATCCAGAGAACTCTTTTCTCATGAAAACCTTCTATGCACACAACTGGAAACAGTCTTCTTACCAAGTTTATTCCTGGGGAGTTTTTTGGTGGGGAGGGTGATATAGGGTCTGACAAGCCCCTGTCCCGGCAGGAAGCCCTTGTTTAGATAAAGGGAACTGCAAAATCTCCAAAAGTGGGGTCTGACAGGCCCCTGCCCTGGCAAGAAGGCCTGGAGATAAGGAGATCACACAATCCCCCTGCAGGCCCCTCTTTGGGAAAGAGGGAATTTTTTGGTTACGGTGAGAGAAGACAGACCCATGATCCTCTAGGAAACTGTATGTAAAATACCCTGATACCCATTGGTTTCTCACCCTTGCACACCCACCTCTGTACCCCCATAAAAGAGACCCCTCTGCCCTGAGTTGGGGAGGATCTGTCTCTGGTCACCCCTTTGTGGAAGATGGAAGAATAAAGCTGCTTCTGCAGAACCACCAGGAGGACCTCTCCTCTCTCTGTCCGGGCCTGGCCATGGGGGTTTGCCTTGCAGAGCAGAGCTGAAATCACTCCCTGAATCACTAAGAGCTGATGGCTGCTGAGCCAGGCACCTCTGCAGGCACCCCCGGCCAAGGGCTGAGAGAAGCCACGACCCCCTGGGAGACGGTTCCTCACGGGATCACCTCTGTGGGTCTGCTACGGCTTCTTGTGTCTGAGCCTCAGACCCCAACCAGCATTGGCCAGGTCATGCTCAGCCTTATTACTTTAGGTTGGCAAGGGGATAATTAGACTAGATTGGCTTAAGTGCATGGGTCAAATTTTTCTTGCAAAATTTAAAACAAGCAACAGAGATTTGAATTGATAAGAGAATGAAAGCATAGACAATAGAAATTAATCATGATTTGCATTTTTGGGCAAGTAGCTGGGGAGCAATATTGTCCCTTGGGTCATATGTCAGGAATGTGTATTAATTTTCTGCCTTGTTGTAGATGTCATGAGTGAAAAGCATAGAGGAAAGGATGTGTTCTGAATATTTCAGAATCAGGTCTGTGCCTTAAATATTCTTTCTTGGAATCATTTTAACTACCACCTGCTTTGGATTACTGTAATTTCCCCAGGCTTAAATTGGAATAATTTACAAAAGATTCTGACATCTTTCTTAAAGGTTACAGAGTAAAGAGAAAAAGACAAAAAGATCAAATGTCACAAAGAACAATTAAGTAGAAAATCATCTGTGATGAAAATAATCAAAAATTAAGCTTTTTCCTAGAAAAGACTGCAGTTACAGCCTTTCATATAGCAAGAACACTAACATTCTATATCATAACTATTTCTCTGGAATAATACTCTATTTATTTAAATATATACCACTGAAAATTTTGTCTTTTTTGTTCTTTATCACACCATTATTTCATTTTTTGAAGTTAAGTGCCATTTACATTTTTCGTGGAGCATGACTAGTGTAACAGAAAAAAAGCCATTTATTATTTCATCAGAAGTTATGTATTTCTATCGCCATGCATATCATCTGCCGGTGAAATGAGGCCCTTCCATTTGGGACCCTTTTATATTGCCACAACAAATAAAAAAAGGAAGACTGAGTAATAATGAACTACATAACTCAAGAATTATTATTATATTTGTATAGTCTATATGATACACTTACTATCTTTGCACTGTCTTAGTTTTTACATTGTCTTATCCAGTATTTTACTTTACAATGTGTATATAATAGAATAACCTGAGAAGTAGTTAAACTGTGTCAACACTTCCTCCACTCAAAAGGCTTTGACTCGAGTAGGGTCGAGGATTAAGCTTGACAAGTAGGCTGAGTTCTGTATAAGCAGCTCATACAGCTGTGGAAAACGAAGTAAGAGAATACAATTTTTTGGGGACTGACAAAAGAGAATGAACTTTCTTCATTCCCTGTACTCAGAATGGTATATTGGATGGAATCTCATTCATTGAAGACAGTTTCATTGTCTATTCTGACGCCTCTGCTCCAGTTAAAATGAGTTCAATTAACTAGAAATTCACCTTGAAGGTCTTTCCTCACAGGTAAAAATGTTTGCAATTTGCTTCTGGCAATGTTGTGTGTCAGGGCCTTGGTAAACACCAGAAGTGAGACAATCCTTGTTTCTTAATCTCCAAACCTCCAACTTGACTGCAGTTGCCACAGTTGTACTCAGCTACTGGTCAGGCATTTGACCTGGGATCGTGTCAGAATACTCCAGCCTGTCAATGCTCTCTAGTTAAAAAAGTGTGTTGCCTAACAAGCGGATTTAAAAAAATACTGATGTTTTCTCCTGTTAATTATAAGTATCAATAATAACAATAATATGAACTGTTATGAGTAAAATAAAATGTAGCTTGAAATTGTCAGAAAATAATTGTTAGCCTTTGTGGTGGATTAGCCTTGGCTAACACCCAGACATCCACACAGACACTCTCACTTCTCAACACTATGGGGAAGAAAATAGGCTGGGAAATCTCAAGGTCAAGATAAAGACAGGGAGTTTATTTACTAATTACTGTCGTGGGCAAAAAAAAAGACTTGAACAGCAATTAAAAATGTATAAAGCACCACCCTTTGTGAAACATAAGGGCCATTTAGAAATAGATATATGGAATAGCATTTTTAAAAATTTTACTTCTATGTGTATGTGTTTGATATTTACAGACTGGTAATGAAAGGATATGTCTTAGATAACCAGCTGAACCTCAACATGTGTACCCTTTAACCAAATTTCAAAATATTTTAGATTTTATTTTTCATTGCTAATGATTTTTTCAAATGAATAAGAAATGTTTGGAATGTTTTCTGTAGAGCATCATTAAAAAATAAAGTTTCACCAGTCACTCTATAGAACTTGCAAACAACAGGTGCGTTGCACTACTCAGACAATAAACAAACTTTTTTTTCCTCACAGGGAAAGACAAACAGTTATGTAACAAAGATGTAGACAAACAGAGTCTAACAAAAAGATAGTCTTGACAAGTGTAATGGGAGGAATTTCAAACACAAATCTATACACAATTCAACAGTTGTAATGCTGAATTCATCTTCTATTGCCCACAAATGTTTAATGAGAACATATCTAAATGCAGTAAATTGTAGACTGATAGCAGGGGAAAAGAGAAACTAAAGATAACAGATAAATCTTTAGTAACATTTAATTTTAACTAGTTAATCTATCTTGCTCACATAGTCAACAATGCCCAAGAGGAAAGTCATAATCAAATTTATATTTCCTAGAACTATATACATCTGTGTGTTTAATTTAAGTCAAGCAATAGGTCAATTATAGGGAAAAAGTTTTAGACTGACTTATATTTAGTTTTCATTTGATACATACAGTACAGTTAATTGCTTTCACATGCCCTTAGGAATGTTACAATGTAATATTTTAAATTTACTTACAATTTTATTATAATGTGGAAAACATATTATGGAAAATGGTATTAATACATTCACTTATCTTAAAATTCCTTAATGATAAATTAAATAGGTTGCAATTTATGCAGAATTAAACACTTAAATTTGACCTAGAGAATTTCAAACAGGTAGAACAAAACATTTCTAAGCATTTGAGACTCCGATTTAGGTTTTTGATTCACATATCAATTAATGTGACAAGGCTGATTCAAATTTCAAAATTTTTTTTGCACACTTATTTTAATTTGTTTAGAGACAAAAATATTTCACAAACATTATTCTCTGGACACCGTAAAATGATTAATACATTTGAGAGTGTTCTAATTTGCCTGCAGAGAATTCAAGAACACAGAGAGGTGAAATTCAATGAATAAATTAGAAAAAAACTTTCTCAGCTTAAGTTAGAATGCAGACATCAGCAAATTTAGTCACCTCCTTTCAATGCTTACACTGGTGAATATATCATCCCAGCATTTTTTTAACTTGCATAATCTTAGGGATGCTGTTTGTAGTTGTTAGTGTGTGTCAGTCATTTCTATTGTATATTAATGGCTATCAAACTAATTTTTTCATTGAAAAAGGGCATCACAATTAAATATGATGCTTATCTTGCTGGTATTTTTTATATCATGTAATGTACTCTACATGTTATCCTGCTTTTTAGATATGGCACATAGAAATACTTGAAAAGAATACCAGTGAAAAGAATGTTATCCTAATCGAGCAATTCTTAAGATTAAAGTAAAAAGGACACCTAAAAATTGAACTGAACAAAAGAATTCAAGAAAAAAAAAGTAATTTTCATACCCAGATAACACTTGAAGTGTTCTATATTGGGGAGAAATCTCCTTTAAGCTGGGTGTGTAGCTAAGTGCCAGTTAAGGCTCCTTTTTAGGTGATAATTGGATCTTTTGAAAATCTTATGTTGAACTACTGCTTAGATAATTACCCTTTTTAAAAGAAACAATCTGTTTCTACTGAAACAATTTTCAAATCCAACTACTTCAGTGTCTTTAAATTGAGCAAACCTGAACATAGCCACTCATCTGGGAGAAAGAACATGCCTGTTCGGTAAAAATGCAAATTTTATGAGACTACATCTTGCAAGAATACAAGCAATTTGGGTCAACTAGCAAGCACCGATAAATAAGTTAAGATGCTAAAATTGGATCTTCCTCTCATTTACTGAAACCTCCTTGGTACTTTTCAAAGAGCGCTGGTGAAAATTGTGTTGTTTTAATGTGTTTTTTTTTTCCTACAACTCATTATTTCACTAGTATAAACTTAGATGAAGGTTAAAAGACCTTGGGATGAAGAAATAATTTTGACAATCTTAGAAGCATTCCTCTATAATGCTGAGCAATGCACCCATTTCTTTGTGATAGATGCTTAAATAATAGAAGCTATATTCCTATGTGACTGGCAGGAGTGCCAATATCGAAATATAGTGTGGAAAATAGTTAAAATATTTGTATTAGTTTATGTATATATATATATTAACTGAAGGCGAATATTTGCTTCCTTTAGGAAGATGATTACCTTGTCAGATATGTTTATAAAGGGAAACTTTATGATAAATGAAAAGACTAATTTCTTTAAGAATGTATGTTATTAGAGTGAAAAAAAAATGTAAATTCATGGACCCAAATGGGTACTCTTGTGCTTGAAATATTTATGGAAATACTGTGTTGTCTATATCTGATGATAAGTGGTTGTTGAAAAGATGACATGTCATTCTATCCAGTTTTTGATGCAAGACTATATTAACCTTGAGTTCAGGATGATATTAATCCTTCTTGTGCTCTCCTCACACAATACAGCAGTGTGTCATCTGCAGCATGGATACATTAAAAATCAGCAGGAATTTTCAAGGATATTGACAAAAATGAGAAAGTGAAAAAATCATCTGTTCTGAAACATTAAGGTAAAGATGGAAGGATTAGAAAATAAAATAAAGGGTGAGATTAGATTAATCTAGTCAATTAGTTAGAAATAGACTGGGGTTTCTTTGCATTTTTAAGAAAAGAAGAATTAAAGAAGGCTTGGGGATATTGCTTGTTATATTTTTAGTTTTTATTTTATTCTCTTGAAATATGAATAGGACTTAATAATAAGGTCAGTCCTTATAAGCATACAGTAATAAGAAAAGCTAAAAATCCCTTAATGCTCAAAACTGAACAGGTTGAATACTAGCTTATACGAACAGGTATTTGTTTTATTGAAACAAAAAAGGACAACTCATGAACAAAATATTCTAATTCAGAAAGTCTATCATAACTGATCCACAGAAATTAAAAAAAAAACAACATGTAATTCCATTGCTAAGGCAAAAATTACAGCATGGACAGAAGGGGAAGGAGAGAAAGAAGACAATATTGAGTTACATTTTAAATATTTCTAGGATGTATGTAATATAATCTCTTTTATTTTTATGGGCATTCTTGACAATACTTTATTTGAACTTCAAATTATTTTTCTGTGCACCTTCAGAAATGTGTCAGAGCAGAGGAATGGAATTATTTAATATGAAAATTAATCTTTTTTATGTATGTTACTGCTTTCTGGAATAAATATGTACAGCCTCCTCCATAGTTCAGAGACTCAATTTCATTCTACTTTTGGTCATTTCATTTCGTGTGTGGAAGACCACATCCAAAGAGTTGAAGCTAACAGCTTTGTGTCCCACTGGAGAGCAGTAACAAGTGGTGTGTATCAAAGTTCCATACTAGGACCAGTACTGTTCAATGTCTTTATTAGTTACATGAACAGTGGGATTTTATATTCTCTCAGCAAATTTGTGGATAACACCAAGCTATGAGGTATGGCTGACATGCCTGATGGACAGGATGTCATCTAGAAGTGTTGTGGTTTAAGTGCAGCAGGCAATTGAGCCCCACACAGCCACTCACACTGGAGGGAAAAATCAGAAGAGTAAAACTTAGAATACTCATGGATTGAGATAAAGACATCTTAACAGGCAAAGCAAAAGCAGTGTACCAAAAAAAAGCAAAACAAGGAATCAATTCACCACTTCCCATGGGCAGGCAGGTTTTCACCACCTCTAGGCAACAGGGCTCCAGCCTGCATAACAGTTACTTGGGATGACAAATGTCATCAACCCTTCCTTCTTTTTCCCCCAGCACTATATGCTGAGAATGGTGCTATATGCTATGGGATATCCCTTAGGTCACTTCGGGTCAGCTGTCCCAGCTGGGTGTCCTCACATCTTCTTGTGCACCTGCATCCTCCTTGCTGATGGATTGGGGTGAGAGGCAGAAAAGGCCTTGACTATGCAAGCACTTCTCAAAAAAAAAAAAAAAAAAAATCTCTATATTATCATCATTTTTTCCAGCCTAAATCCAATAAACAGCCCAGTACTAGTCAGTGTGAAGAAAAGTAGCTGTACCACAGCCACAGCAAGCACAAGAGGGACCTTAACAGGCTTCAGTAGTGGGCACATGTGAATCTCATGAAGTTTAGCAAGACCGAGTGCAAAGTCCTGCATGTGGGCTGGGGCAATCCCCACCATCAATACAGAGTGGAGACTGAACATTTTCAGGGCAGCCTTGCTAAGGACCACTTGGAGAAAATGATGGATAGAAAATCGGACAGGAGCTAACAATGTTTCTTATAGCCCAAGAGACCTACTCTGTCCTGGGCTGCATTAAAAGAGGTGAAGCTACCCCTGTACTCTGCTGTGGTGAAAGCCAAATGGGGAGTAACACATCCAGATCTAGGGCCCCCAGCCCAGGACATGGACTTCTTGCCTGTGAAGACAGGCTAAGAGAAATGGGATTGTTCAGCCTAGAAGAAGGCTTCAAGAAGACCTCATTGCAGCCTGTCAATATATAAAGGGGAGCTGTGAGAGAGAAGGAGAGAGATTTTTTACCAGCGTCTGTCAATGACAGTCAGAGCAATGATTTTAAACATAAATAAGGTAGGTTTACAGCTATGGGGTGGTGAGGCACAAGAACTGGTTGCTCAGAGAAGTGGTGGATGGCCCATCTCCAGCAGTGTCAAGGCTGGGTTGGGTGGGGCTTTGAATAACCTAATTGACTGGAAGGTGTCCCTTGGAAGTGAGTTTGGACAAGATGATTTTTTAAGGTCCCTTTCAATCCAAGCCATTTTATGATTCTGTAATCACCATTCAGAAAAACACTGCTGTGTCAGTAAAAAGCAAAAAATATTCCACGGAGAGATTAACAATGGCTGGCTTCAGACCCAATGACATGGTATTTCTTGTGGAATGTGTGTCCTAGAATCATAGAATCATGAAGATTGGGAAAGATCCTTATTATCATAAAGTCCAGCAGTTAACCTCACACTGCTGAGTCCACTAAACCATGTCCCTAGGCACCACATCTACACATCTTCTAAATACCTCCAGGGGTGGTGGCACAACCACTTCCAGGGCAGGCCGTTCTCTTGCCACCATCCTGGCAGTGTGACATAATGGCTTTGCTGACTCTGCTTTTACTGACATCTTAAGATCTTAGTAGTTGATCATCATCTGTAGAAATTATTATATATAACCATAAAATATTTACCACTTTATAAATAAAATTATCTCAAAAAACTAGTGAAATTAAAGGAGAACTGTGTGATTTGTGAATACAAATTGCAAGCTCACTATGAGATACACGTTCCAGCTGTTTATTAAGCATTCCAAGTGCATTTGCATTTGAAGACATAAGGTGTGTGGATTCATTACATACTAGATATTACTTTCTAATTTTATTTTATTTAACAACATTTAATTTAATCTCCTGATTTAATGAATCCATTCACCAACAGATTAAATTCTTCTACAAAATTTTCAGATGCATGTAATGAAGTGACCTTCAGTCTAGAGTTGTCAGACCGCAAGTTAACATATCTTCATTTTTTCAACTTTAAGCATAAAGCTTTTTATTGAAATATTTGCCCTAGTAACTTAAAGAAGATAAATAATAAATGTCTTTTCTTGTAATGGAAAAAGTTAATTCAAGCTACCAAAAAAAATAAAAAAAGCTGTTTGTCATTCAGAATTAAAATAAAGTATTTGGACGTAATGAAATAAGAATGTTCAGGTTCAGAGCATACTTTGTTTTTAAGCCACAATTTGGACAGAGCAAACTGGATACAGAGAAAAATCAAAAAAAAATTAAGCACTGATAAATCGTGGTCTTACCAGTGTGAAAGAGTATATATGCAAATTTTATCTATGAAATGCAAACATAATTTTGTTATTAAAGTGAAAACCTATTCACTGTAGTTACAGTAATATTTATTTAACTCTAAAAATTGGAATATGGCTTTGCCAGATAATCTTGTCATTATAACAGGAAATCCATACCAAAATAAATTGAACGTTATAGCACTCTGTTACCATCTAATAAACTTTGTTGCCATTTGTCTAACAAAAATATTAGGAGTGTGCTCTGGTGATCTGAGTAGTGGGCTGTGAAATTGGCACCTGTATTCTTTACCACTGGATGTGACCTTGAGCATTCCACTAAAATATAAATCTCATTGTATTTCAAAGGCACATTTAATTGAGAAACAGGTTATAAGTATCTCAAAAACTGAATGCTTCAAAAAGTTAATTGTACCTCCACAGTTAATAAAAGAAATTTTTAAACATGTTTGAAAGTGTGTGATGTGTGTTACATTAAGCATCAAATTACTATAAGTTTAATATAAAGATAGGATATCAACAAAGACGTGTATAATGCCAAGATCTAAAGTGTGTTGGATGCCACATAAAATATATGGAAAAAAAATTTCACACTTGAACATCAGCATCCTTGATCTCTTAACATTGTGTGAAAATTTATTTTTTGAGATTATGAGATCTACATCATATATCTGTGTAAAATATGTAACTGTGAAAAGTTTTAATCTCCTGTTTTCATTTTCTTTAACAAGAGAAATAGACAAAATCTTTCTTCTCACTGTTTTTTTCATTTCACAGATTTCACACTTCTGTGCCACATAGTGTCAATCCTTTTGTTCTTTGCACTTCCTCCCAATTTTAAGTGCCACCAGTATTCAAGCACATCCATTTTTTACAACATTTTTATATGACATCAGCTCAGAAATATTAGGACCACAAAGTCCAAGTAATAGCAGCAGAAACCTCTGAACTCAATTTGCATTGCTATTTGAAGCCAGTTTTATATTACCCCTCGAGTAGCACCGTAGGCTTCCAGCTTCCTACTGAAATTTCACAGAATACAGCAAAGGGACTTTGTGGTTTACAAAAATTTTATATGGTGATTTTAATGTGAAGGACAAAATACTCCCAAATCTTCCTGCTGTCTTATGTATTCATAACAGATCAATAAAGAAATATAAAATGGTTTAAAGATAGATTTCTCATATTTAGAAGGAATATAATTAGAAGAGAGTATTGTTTTTACTGTTACTATCTGTTTTAGTTATATATGTGTGAACATTCCATGGCAAAATAAAAAGAGAATAAACTTCTTCCTTGCCGTCAGAGTGACTGTGAAGAAGGACTGAACATCTGTTTTTTGTAAAATGGAAAGACAGTAGGTAAATATAAATTTTTCCTGGATGAGAAAATCAAATACATCCATAAACATTCACTGTCACTGAAGTCGACTAATACAGAACTGCATGTAACTGTGGTGATAATTTCCTTTCATCTGCAAGAGGGGATGACAATGTGCAATAATAAGAGAGAATACATATAATATCTATCATAAGAAATTAATAATTTTATTATTAAAATAATGAGACTAAAATAAGGAAGAAACCTGGAATATTCTAACTTCTTATATATATATATATATATATGTATATATATACACATGTTCATTAATTAGAAGAGGAGAAGAGGACTGGTTTTCTTGGGTCAGCAGTATTTAACTTATCATTACTCTTTAATTTAATTTTAGGTATAACTGAAGTTGCATGTACCTGTCAGAATTTTTAAAGATCTTCTATTTATACCAAAACCATTGTAGAGACATTTAAGCATAAAACCTCAGAAAACTGTAAGAAAGAAATTTACTTTATTCCTAGAGTGACCTATGTCACAGAATGAGAAACAAAGCCTAAATGCATAAATGGATAGATTTAAACCACCAAAAATTTCCATAACATAGGATTTAGACATTTTTAATGTTCCTGAATACAAAACAATGACTCAGTCAGCCTGCTCACAAGTTCAGGCAAAGCTCAAGGGAATTTTCAATTGGCTGGTAGCTCCTTTTTGAAGACCACAGATCTCAAGAAACCTGAACTTAGAATTGCTAGAAACTCTTGCTTAAATATCAGAGCCGCTCAGAGACAACACAAAGTATTGTCTAGGTCCACAGGGGAACCTAAGTCTCCTGTGTTCAGATCATTTCTAATGTCCAGTGACAGCCCTGAGTTCAGCAAGACACACAGCAGTCACAATCACTTTTCAGGGTACGACTGTAGGCACTGTCACCACCAGCTAACTTTTATACAGTGGTCTGTTCTTGACATTATTTACCCAGCAGGTGTGGAACAAAGATTCTGAATCCCCCACAGCATGGCAATATGTAGTCAAACACTAAGCTCTCCACCTCCAAATATGCTAGACACTCTCAGCTGAAGCTGTCCACTTTAAAGTTTCAAATTTCATGTTAAACTCCTGGCAGGCTTCATTGTAGATATGTTCTCCTGTTTCACAAAAAAGAACTGAAAAAACCACGATTTGGACTAGAGAAAATAATGAAGGAATTTCATCCCCAAATATATACCACATACTCAAGTGAATGATCTACATATTTCCCTAAAACTATATCAGTGTTACTCAATGCAGTGACACCCTCAGAAGGATACCAAGGTAGCCTAAAAATATCTAGAGATCTCTAATATAAATCATGCAGGAAGATATTCAAGAAATTTAAGGACAAAACCCCCAAAAGTCTCTCACCTGAAGCTGCATGATTTAATGAAGTTTCATGATGACCCTAATATTGCAAGAACTGCATCAGTGAAAGACACTGAACACTTGTCTACAGAGTTCCAAGTGCACTTCTGAGTATTGGAGAATATCAAAGATAAAAGTATGATTAATTTTTAAGTTCTAACATGGGGGAGGGGGGTGTCCTACTTTTTATCCCTTAAATTATCTAGAAGCAATTTTGAAGGATACATTTTATTTTTCAGTTTAGGAAAAATTGTCATTTTTATACTTTGTATTTAAAAATTCAGACTATTCCTTTAGAGAGGTAATGTCTTTAGAGATCCTTTTTTTCAGTTCAGAGTTCTCTTTTAAAAATTTGAAGCCAAGCTGCAATATTTTTGTAGCGGATGTGTTTCACAATCTGGGAATTTTTTCTATCAGTTTCAGGTGGTATTGGTTATGAAATCCTATTAAACAACTCTGACACCTTTGAAAATATTTCCTCCCCTTTGTGTAGCTTGTTTCAAAGTTTTATTAAAGCATTAGCAGGAGACTGGGAAAAAGAGTACATTTGACCAGAATGGCTGGAAATCCCACGAGTTTTCTCTCATCGTATTTTCAATTTCATTGTGCAATTTTGAGATGCGAAATCCATTTTTTCTATCTGCCAAGTTCCCCAGATAAGATATGGTTATAATAATAGTATACCCTGATTCTTATAGCCTGAAGGCAAAAAGGTATCTATGGAGTTTAAATTATTAGTACTTCTGTTCATGGAGTAAATGTTTATCTTTTCTGCAATGCTTTTAGTTCTGAGTTAGAAACAATATGGAGTCCTGTTTAGATTACTTGCACATAATGAAAATAAACCTCAAAGCCTCCATAGACTTTTAAGACCTATCACCAGTTCAATTTGGAATAGTTTTATATCCCTTGAGTTTTAATTTAATAAACCTGGTTTCTTGAAAATGGTTATGAAGAAGGTGAAAGACAAAATTAAACTCAATTAATAAGATCTTTGGATTGCTTATGCCGTTACTAGTGCTTATTTCTCCAACAAACCACCTTCTGTTACCTGTTTCATTTCCAAGCCAAAAATAGTTTCTTCTGGTTGTTGCTAAACAGCTCGTAGGAAAATTTGTATCATCAGATAAGCATTGTCCTCTTGATTGCATGAAACTCTTGATACTTCTAAACTGCTGTGTAGTAAAATTAGGGACTGAAATCTGCATCAGTTAGTTAAAAAGATAAACTGGAAAAAGAAATGAACTGTCTTTCAGTGAGTAGAAGCTAGGATGCATTAATTTTGTGCTAATGCTGTAGTCTGGATGAGAATTACTGTTCTGAAATAAATTTCATGGCCATCCCCACCTGTTTGCATAGTGTTTAGAGAATGCATTATATTTCTTTCATTACGATTCAATTTGCCTTTCTCCTCCTTAGATGGAAATTTTGTGTCAGTAATACAGGAGAACAAAGACTGAATAGTGATGTTTAGTCAGATTTGCAGTTCCCTAAAAAAAAAAAATTTAAAAGAAAACAAAGGGAGGGTGGAATTAAGAGAAAAGCAGGAAAATATAATTTTGTTTCCTTTACTTTTGAGTAATCAGCCTTTTGTTTAAACTCCTTCTCTTGTTTAGCCACCAATGATAAGACTCCTGACTTACTGTTCAGGAGATGTCTTACATGTATAAGATAAACACAGTATTTTTGTATGTGTGTGTCTTTTACTCTTGCAACTTATTAGTTATACATATAAATGGATACATAATATATATATATACATATGTCTATAAATGCACGTGTATATATACATATGTATTTAGAATGAGATTGTCCTGGGTTGCAATGTAAAATGTACCCAAAAGTCTGTATTCTGTCACCATCTTCATAAACTGTTAAAACTGGTGGGACAGTGTTCCCCACCTCCCTCATGACTCATCCCTGATAAGCTCATGAGGCTATCTTCTGTTAATGGGCCAGCTGTTGACACCAGGTGGGGCAGAGTCCTTTATCTCTCCTATACTATCTCCTGTTAATGGGCCATCACCGCATGACTGATAAGACTATATCACCCATTGTGAGATGCTCCGCCCAGAGGGAGGAACCAAAACCTCCAGCCTGGATATAAGGGGAGATTTTGAACATCACAGGCAGCCTTTCCACTGGATTCTTAGAGGAAGACCAGACCCTTCTACATCGGCACTGGACCTTCAGAGGAAGACGAGACCTTCTCTACAGAGCCACTGCTTCAACGGAACCATCACTTCAGGAGGACTGCAGCCACCATTTAAATTGGACTGCTGCTAACCCCCTGACTGTCAGGGGGTCAGGTTTGTACTCTGACTCTGTCAGTGGGTTGTGGGTTTTGGGTTTTTTTTTTTTTTGTACCATTACATTTATTTTATTTCTTTCTTATTAAATTGTATTTCTGACTTGAAGTCCCTCACTAGTTTGCTTTAAAACTAGCACAGAGATATATATAAATTAGTGGAATCCTCATTATAATAAAATCACAGAATATCCTGAGTTGGAAGGGATCCACAGGGATCATGGAGTCAAAATCCAGCCTCTGCACAGCACCATCCCCAAGAGTGACCTGATGTGCCTGAGAGCACTGTCCAAATGCTTCTTGAACTCTGCCAGTCTTGGTGCTGTGGCCACTTCCCTGGGGAGTCTGTTCCAGGGCCCAGCTGCCCTCTGTGTGAAGAACCTTTTCCTGATATCCAGCCTAAACCTCCCTTTACACAACTTCAGACCATTCCCTCGAGTCCTGTCACAGGTAACCAGAGATAAATCAGCGCCTGCCCCTGCTCTTACCCTCATATGGAAGTTGTAGACTACAATGAGGTCTTCCCTCAGTTTTCTCTGCTCCAGGCTGAATTAACCAAGTCACCTCAAGCACTTTCCTAAGCGCTTTTCTCTTTTAAACCCCTCACTATCTTTGTATCCCTCCTTTGGATGCCTACTAGTAGCTTTATTTATAGAGTTATCTGATTGATATTCTGCAGAAGATTTTTTTACAGAGAGTATGAGAATCTGCAGCTTCCTCAGCTGCAAGCAGTATGCAAGATTAATCAGATAATTCCAAGTCAAGGAATAAAATGTCTCCTATCATCAGCCTGGTGTCAGAAAGTGTGAAGGCTGGGACAATTGGCAAGGAAGACAAGGAGGCTGGGTTCCAGGAGGCAGACAATTTATTGTCACACATTTACACCATTTGATTCAAGGTCTATTAATATACTAATAATGTCATTAGTCATGCAATTTGAAAATCATAGTACTTAATTCTGTTTTATTTTAAATTGGATTTTATCATGAACATCCTAAAAAGAGTGGGCTGAAAGTTACTAGTCCATTAGATCTACAATGGAAAATGACATACAGTGGATGATTTAGAAGTCATCTATTCAAAATCATGAGCACATTTTTTGAGGAGACTAGTTCATACTTTGCAAGTTCCAAAGCCACTGATTTTTAGGTGCTTGTGCTTCACATACTTGTGAATGCATAGGGGAAAGAAAATGTAACATCAAATGGTCAGAAACAGTTCAAACAGGAAAAGGAAAAATGATGATTTAGTCATATAAGAAAGCAAAATATGTCTGTTTTCCTACTGACAAAATGCAGAATTCTTTCTCCTGTTCTTCCACACCTGACTGTGGGTCAGGTATCCCCCACCTCCCCTTCAAATCATCTCTAATGCTTGTTAGGTTACATATTAGTTCAAATTTCTAGAAATATATCTGATAGAAGACATAGTAACTGTATAGTCATTACAGAGAAAGTAGAATTTTATATTTCATGGTATCAAGAATATGTCAATTCACCAACATTATGATCACATCTGGTTTCACAAAGTAATATTTGCTGTCACAGAACAACGATGGTTTCTTTCTCATCAGGGTTAATAAGACAGGTGGTTGGACAGAAAGAAAGTTTAGACTTAATCCTGCTATGAATAGATTAAGTAATCTTACTCTTCATTTTCTTCTATTTTCACTCAGCCAAATTTTTTACTATAATTATCATCATTTTGGTCTATTCTGAACAAAGAGAACATTAGTATTTTTGATCTGTTTTAATTCATCTGGAGTAGCAGGAATCTGAAAGAAAGAGGATATAAGTCTGCTTACCAAAGCACTAAAAATTTTATGGAACTGAGCACACAGTATGTGCTTTATTATTTTAGCACATTCCGCAGAACATGCAAGTCTGCGCAGACCATTCTGAAAGTTTATCCACAGAGTTAAGCTAAGAAGAACCTCCTGCACTTGTAACCCTCCAAAATTCCCAGAATGCAGCAATGTATTGGTAGCATTCTTTAATCCCCTTCCAAAAGCAGATTGTTCCCATCAGGCTCAAGAGAACCTTGTGGTCCAGGGGAGGGACCCTGCAGGGTACAGGTCTGCCTCTGTCCCTGTCCCCATGTCACCTGTGCCCCATACCTGTTCCTGATTGGGTGGTTTGGGTGCCTGGGGCACGGAAAAGAGAAGAGGGTCCCATGACTGGGTCGGCCTGGGAACTCCAGCAATGTGGCTGGAGGAATAAATCATCTCTGAACATCTGCAAAAATATTGCTTCATCTTTCCTTCCAAGTCCATCGCTGTCTTATATATGTTGTAAGGATTCCCCGCTGTACAACAGAACCTAAAACTCATCTCCTTGTATGTTTGAACAGCTGCCATAAGCTCTGTCATTCTTTGCCTCATTGGCCACTTAGCTTTAGAGAATGTGGCATTCCCAATGGAATGGCAAGGCAAGGAATGGGAAATATTTTCCAATGGTTGTCTACATCATGTCAGCTAGAACCTTCAGGACTACCTGAATACCTCCATCATGTACTTGGAAAATGAAGTACCTATGCAAGGCAAACTTCTTCACATTCTTTTTTTTTTTTCAGTGAGGAAGCACTAAGATATAATGAGTTCAAGACTTCATTAAATCAAACAAGTGAGACATTTTGCAGCTGCAGGGTTTCAGAATGTATTTTGTGACTTGACAATACTTCTTTATTGCCTAGAATATATTCAGCATAGAAAAGGACATAATGTTCCATGTCTAAAACAATATTTATCTCCTTTTTTTATGGGACTTCTAAAGTCACAAGAATGTTCCTATTTTTTCTTTTTCAGAATGAATAGTAACTGCAGTGCTTGAAGTGCAGCCATTCATATCGATACTTCCAAGTGTCACTTAAACTTGTAAAAATAGTCCAGGAAAAAGTAATAGTATTAATTATTGTTATAAGCACTATCAGTTACAATGTTTAATGCAAAAATAGAAACACTTTAAATTCTGTGTTTCATCTTCTAAGAAAAAAAACACAATTATCTCATATTCATGTTTTAATAAATTCAGTTTTATGAAGTAATTTCTGGCTATCTAGTCTTCTTTAAGTTGCATTTCTGAACTGATTTATTTAACATTTGACAGCTAAAATCTGTCCGTAACTGGTGGAATTAACCATTGTAGTTGCTATTCTCCAGAAAAAGTATGCAGCTAAATTTAATTCTCCTCCAGATGTTAAACATCTTGAACTCATTTGTGCAGTTTAGTAGATATTGCATTATATGAAGAGAAAATTTGTAGTCATCAAGATGATTAATTTTGCTATGCAAGTCTGATTTCTATTTACAATGACTTTTATTCTTTCAACTTCAATTGAACATGGCATAATAAATTGTATGCTACTGGTCTAAATTTGTAAAAGACCATTTCATCCTTAATTAATATTTATTTTAAAATTATTTTTAACTAAAAATAAAACAATCTTATTTGGTAAAAACACACTTTCTGGAAATGATCAATTTATCTAAGCAAACTTAAATATCTGTTTAGATCGTGTATTCTAAATTATTAATTTTAAAATGTCAAAACCTTGCATTTCTTGTTCTAACTGAAAGAATATGCATTTAACTATGGATCAGCATTACTGATGTGATTTATCACGGAAAAACTTCTTTTTATATTCATTATTTTGCTCATGGCATCAGCCTTTCCCTATGAATGCACTATAAATAAAAGCATTTTTTTAAATTGAAACAGCCAATTGTGTATATTTATCCATTTGGTAGAAGTTTACTCACAATTTGCATTTAACCTCTGTATGTCATTATTTTGTTTACTTTTCTATTCTCTCAATATCAGTGTGTATAGAGAACTTCATTTCTGCTGGAGCAGTAATAACACGTAATGTGAATGTTACATTTCAGGGGTTTTCTCTTTAGAATTATTGGAATGAAAAATTAAAGAACTGGCATCTGATGCACTGGCTAGTGATTAAGTTATACACACTACCATCAATCCACAATAATGGTAATTTTGGAGGGAAATACCTCTTGTCTGACTTCAGTAATCTATTATGTAAATGGGTACACCTTAGGTGATATCTTTAGGCTTCTGTCAGAGCTGCTGAAGAGAAATAGGCATATTTAGGGTATGATTTATCCACCATTTTAAATGTCTGTGTAAGAACAAAATAGATGATACCTCATAAGTGATTCTTTCTCTTCATTAACTATAAAATGAGCCTTGGGTATCTATTTGAGGTTCATACATCTATGTTATTTCCTAAGTTCAAAAAAATGTGTTTCCATCCTAAATGTCAGTAAGACATTTTGAGAAATTAGTATGGCTTCAGAATATCACTGGTAATATTCCATCTTCACCACCTATTGATTCACTAATAAAATAATTCAGTTTATATTTCAGTTTTTTCATTTCAATTTTTGTTTGTGCCAAGAGTAAAATGAGACTTGAAGTTTTAGCATTCTCCCTCTAATTCCAGGAGAAAGTATGAGGAGAAAGGGGAATTTCTGTGACTCCAGTGTTGGCCAGAACTGCAACTGTAAACATTTAGTGTAGGTGTCTGCTTGTGAGCTTCACTGAATTTAAGTGTATCAAGGATTTCCATTCAAGTTGCCCAAATATATCCTTGGTTTCTAGGAGATGGTCCATGAGAAAGTGTGTCTTCTGTACTTCCTTCACCCTATCTTAAGCCCTGTAGAGATGTCTTGGTCATTCTAATAAAGCTCAGATGACAATAGGTACCTAGGGGAAGGTAACTGATTTGGGTCAAAATAAAGGCAGAGAGATTGCTTGCCATTTACCATCAGAGGCAAACCAGACTTGACTTTGGGAAAATTAATGAAATTTATTGTAAGTTGATTTGGACAATGAGAGGCAAGACAAAACCACACCTTCCTACCAACCTCTCCCCCTCTTTTCTTTCCAGGCTCAAATTCACTCCTTTGCTCCTGACTCTTCCACCTTCCACCACACCAGCAGCACTGGTTAATGTGGAATGGGAGCTCCTCTCTGCCACTCCTTTCTCCTCACACTTGTCCCATTCCCTGTTGTTTACAGACTGCAGTGCACCTGTTCTGGTGTGGTCCTATCAAGAGGCTGCAGGGGCACCTCCTGCCCTCCTTTTTTGCTCACCTTGCTGTCTGCAGTGCTATTTGAAGTACCACATATGTGGAACACACACACTCCTCACTTGTCCTTCTGAAGCCGTCATGCAGTGTTTTAAAAAAGTTTTTAAAATATGTTTCAAAATATGGTTTCCTAAAGACACTTTCCCCAAAGTCCCTCCATCTTGGCTGTGGGGCTCCATCAGCCTGGGATGGGTGTTTGGACCCAGTGGAACCAGCTATGTCCAGCAAGGGGCAGCCTTGACCACTCCTCACAAAGGTTCGTGAAGCCTCTGCTGCCAGCACTGGGGCTTCTGAACTCAATATATTAATGGTTAAAAGCCAATAACCAATAGCCTCACAGTAAAGCTCTTTTATTTGGCATTATAATAGTCAAAATATCCCTGTAAAGTGGGTAATGCCTGATAATCCCAAAAACCTAGTGTTATGGAGATCGAAGTGGAAATACTTTTGTATGCTACTCACATGATTTCCCAATGCAATATTTTCAAATATATGCTATTTGCTTTTGTCTGTTTAGATTTGTCTGAAAAGTAATGAGAGCAAGAGGGACAGCTTGTGAAACACATCTGAGGAATCATGGATTTGAAAAGTGGAGAACAAAAGCATGAGGCAGAAAATTGTTTTAATCACATGTTCTTGTATCAGACTCCAAATGATTCTTTCGGTTAAGTAATTGAAGCCTCTGCATTTGAAGGAAGTGTCCTAGCATTTTAAGATATTTTTAAGGGTTGTGGAGGTTTCTTTGTTTCTTCTTAATGGAAGAAGAGAGTGCTGTATAATCATTTTGTACTGAAGCTGAAGCTTCGGTAAGAGAGTAAACATGTATCCATCAACAATTAAAAAGCGTGGCATTTTTATTTAACTATAGAAAAACCTAAGAGATTTCCTATTTCAGCAGAAAAATGTCAAGGTTTTCAGCACATGTAAATTTGGTAGATATATTACATAAATATCATAGCTAACTGTAAATGATGAACAAATAAAACATCCCCAGAAATTGACTGGTTGAGATGTATAAGAGCAGCAATATATTGCCCTTCTTAATGTCTGAACATCATGATAAAAAGTTTGCAGCAAATGAGAAAGTAAGAGCGATGTATTGAAAATTCAGTACATGAGAAATGAGAATGCCAAAAATTTCTCAAATCAGGATGTGCAAATGCTAAAGTATACGCAGAACTCAGGGGAGAATTTGCATTGAGTGGAAGTGATGCTGCTATTTTGACTGTGCCTGCTGCATAGCAGGTGATTACTTCATGACAGAGAAGAATGATCCTTCTATCTCTCATCTCTCTAGGTAGTTACATAGCTGTCATCACTTCAGTACATGAATGTAGTTTCCTCTTCTTTCATTTATACAACACATCATTTATCTACTTTACGTACACCATTTAGAACTACTTGCAGGAAGTCTTTGTGGCAACCTTTGGTTGCAATTAGGTTCTGTCAAGTAAATTTCAAAAGTTATAAGTCATCTAAGTTTCTCTTGCATTTTATCAAAACCAGTTCCCTTTAGGATACTAAGATGCTCCTGCAAAAAAATACTAGTTCAATGTTCACTTGTCTGCAGCTATTCATTGTAACTTTCATCAACAGAAAACATTTTAATGAATAGTTAGAAGATGTAAAATTGTTGTCATGGACAGATCTTTACTGTTTCGCTTTGTAACTGAGTCACAGACATAAAAACGGTAACAGTAAAAATTTTAAAATTTTTAACAATAAGAACTTTCAAAAGTCAGTCACAATCCTAATATACTGATACAGCTGCTTAAAGGATGGGGAAGGTAATAATAATCATAACAATTTTCTGTTCCTGAACTAATTTAGGTCATCGGCAGATACCATTGGTAGCCTTGAGAAAAACGTAATCAAAATAACTGCAATGTAGTAGGATTTACCAGGAATCAAAGAATTCCCTGGGTTTAATAGGACACAATACCTTATGACCCTTTTTCAGATGCTATGTCAATTTCACCCCCTTGTAAAAGGCTGCTGATTTCAAGAAAGTTTCGTAACTTAGCAGAAACTAATGCACAGGATGCTCCATTTGAACATGAGGAAGAACTTCTTCACTGTGAGGGTGACCACACATTGGAACAGATTTTCCAGAGAGGTTGTGGAGTCTCCTTCACTGCAGATATGCAAGAACCGTCTGGATTCAATCCTGTGCCATATGCTCTAGGATGACCCTACTTGAGCAGAGAGGTTGGACCAGATGAGGCATGGTGGTCCCTTCCAGCCTCATGCATTCCGTGATTCTGTGACTAAGTGAAAAATTATGACAATAACCAACACTCCACTCCTTAGGCACCACTCCTTACAATTTTAATATTTTTAAAACTCAATACCTCAAATTTATTGTTATTTAATAGAAATGCAAGTATGCATTCATTTGAGTAGATCCCCTGAATTTTCCTACAATGGTATGAGACTTATGAGATATAGTTAATATATTTTCTGTATTTGTATTGTTACTAAAATTTACCACCTACTCATGTCAGGCAAAGTTATAGGATAGAACAATTAAGTTTTGTTTTACATTCAAGTTCTGTTCTGTTGTTTATCTCCCCAGGTAACTAAATAAAGTTGATCCAAGTGTGAACACATAATTTGTCAACAACTAGAAGCAGCATGCTATGTATAAATGAAAATGTTTATTCAATGATTTTTTTAAGCATTTTCTACTCTAGCAATTAATCCTCTCTTCAGCTTTGTTGGAACCATAGAAACTATTATTGTTTCATCAAATTTTCCTGCAAGATGTCTTTTCCTATAATTACTAAACATTAATTTTTAAATTCTTTTCAGGTCCTACTTATTTAATTGTGTTTTCCTAAAGAAAACAAACCAAAAGTATATATGTATACTATATATTTGTATTCTGTTTATATATCTGACATTCAGCAAAACTCACAAATGTTAAAAAAACCTAGAATTTGTGACTAGACTAAAGAGAAAAAAAACACCTTTTAAAATATATTGTATTATTAAGAACACTAAGAACCACTTTTTGATTAAACCACAGTAATTTACAAAATCTAGGTGTGTTGGACCCAGGAGGTGAACAACCTGCTGTTTTCTTGTATTCTGCCTTTCAACTATTAAACTGTGTACAAATTTGCAGCTGCCAAGTGTCAGGTCATTGATTTTCCTTCCTACTAGGCAACAGCTGCTCTGCTCACTCTCCAGAAATCTTTCTCTCCAGATGACATTGGGAGTGTAACAAGAGACTACATTACTAATGAAATAAAACCTTGGACTACTCCAAGAAAATGATAAAAAACCCCTCAAATTTTAGTAGAAATGTACAAATGCAGTGCATAAGAGATTGGGGGGAATAAATGTACTTATTTGGAGTCAAATCATACAAATATCAATTTTCTGATATATCCTCTATTGTTCAATAATTTACTTTGTTTGCTAGTAAAATAAAGAGAAATTCTTCAGCTGTTGTGCTTACTCTTTTATTATATTCTTAGACAATATTGTTGTCCCCCATGACCTGAAAGGATGATTTCATCTGTTAAATGAAGCATTACAAAAAAGTGAATGTTGATACAGCTCTAAAAAGTAAATTCTGTTGTATTTAAAAAGTTATGTTATCTGGTAAAAATTTCACTTCCATTTGTAATTTACGTCAAAAATATAGTAGATAAATTTAGAAATTATTTAAAAATTAATAAGGAACAGAATGGAATGCATAATCATGCACAACTGCATGATGCACATATAATTTTAACAATACATGGGGTTCTGGTCACACTATTTGATAAAAGTCATGGTAAAATGAATGCATAAAGAGAGAGCAGGGCAAGCATAAATCACAGAATGACAGAGTGACAGAATCACCTTGATCAAAATCTTTTCAAAGGAATTGTTCATTTGCATGGAACAGATTCCCTATCTCTATTTTATCAGATCTGCACTTACCCTTGGCGGAAAAGGACTGGGTCTGAGAATGCACAGGCAAAGAGGACTTGCAGAAGTCCTCGGGTTCTCTTGGGATACACTCACAAGTACTGATGTAATTTCAAGGATACTTTCAGTAATATTTGAATAGTCATGGTGAGTGGAAGAAGCACCCAAGGGATGTCACTCCTATTTTCAAGAAGGATAAGAAGAGGAACCAAGAATCTCCAGATCAGTTAGCCTCACTTTGATCCTCATAAAGATGAGGAAAGAACCAACCTGGAAACTGTTTCCAGGCTCATGAAGGACAGGAAGGTGATTAGGAGCAGTCACCTTGGATTCATCAAGGGAAATTCATGCTTGAAAAATGTGATAAATTTTTACAATTAAATGCCTGGCCTAGTAGATGCAGAGAGAGCAGTGGATATTGTCTAAGGACTTAAATCTTTTGACACTCTCACTCATAAGATCCTCATGGAAATGCTGATAACATATGGGGTGGATGAGCAGACCCTAAGGTGGAATGAAAACTGTCTGAATGACCAGAGCTAGAATGTGGCACAAAGTCTAGTTCAAGGTCAGTAGCTTGCAGCATACCCAAGGGATCAATACTGAGTCCGATGCTGTTCAAAATTGACATTAATGCAATGCTCATTTCGTTAGTGCTAGGTTGTCATTGAACACTAAGAATGTTGTTTGGGTTTGGTTTAGATTTTTTTTCCCTATGAGAAAACTTTCAAAACTCATTTGTTACCAGGTAAGAATTCCTCCATTACTTTTCTGAGTCTAAAATCCAATAATTAGGTTCACCTCCATCAGTTTTAAACATCTCTCAAAGTTAGATTCAGTTTGCTTATTAAAATCAGCAGAGAGAAATATACATATCTTAGAGAGTAATTTCTTTGATCTGTTTAAAGTCTTTACATGAGATGATCTGTATAGTGAAATTGTTTCTTTCTCTTTATATTATGAAGATTATAAAGAGAGGCAAAGGTATCAAATTTACATGCTGGTACCAGAAGCCCCTATCTCCACTGAATGAACATCAGTCAAAATATCTAAGTACTTAAGTATTTTCTTTGGCTACTCATACATATTCAATATTAACTATGTAATAAATAGTCTAAAAAAAAAGTAACTTTCATGAGCTAAAAATAAAATGAACAAGAATAAAAATATGTAAGTTCTGGATTAAGAGCATTGTTTTTACCATACCAAATGATAACTATCACTCATAGGTTGGAAAACTAGCCAGAGGAGTAAACAAAAATTTATTTTCCACGTGCATCAAGCAGCATTAAAAATTATTAATGAGATAAGGAATTTACTATGCCTGTTAAAATTATTAGTTTCAATTTTGATAAAATCAGTTTTCTAAGTTTAAAAAAATTGCAGTACAAAATTTTCAAGTTAAAATTGTAACCCCAAGACTTATTATCCTATTAAAGACTTTTAATTTGCACTAAAATGAGACATACATATAAAGAAAAGCCAACCTGTTAAGAATGAATATATTTTCATGATTGATGCACAATACAGATTAACAAGCAGCAAATCTTCTAAAACTTGCTTGATCTGGGTCCAGATAAAAGTGGAAATTAGAGGAGGCATATGATAAAATATACCCTTTGAAAAGAATGATACATGCATCACAAGAAATATTACATGAAAATTAATTATAATTACCTCATACATTAAAACTGGTTCACAGATTGAAAGCTGTTTGAGGAACAGTAAATGAAGGAGAACAAAGCACAGCAGTATGTAAAGTCTGGATATGCATTGCAAAATTAATAACTATTAGAGTCTCTAAGAGGCAATAGGATGCCAGTTAATATCTACAAATGATCCTAAGCCAGAAAATGCTGCAAATTATAAATACAGGGAAGAGAGAGAATATGTTGCCAGCTAACAAATTAAGAGTATTCTCCTCAAAAAAATAAAAGGGACAGCCTATTGCAGACATTAGCTGGAATAGGTAATTAAAGGTTTGTTTGAAAGTAGTTAGACTGTAAAGCCCCAGAGGTACCCCTGATTGAGAATTATTTTGTTACCTTCAGATGGGAAAAAAAATAAATAAACAAAAGGCCCAAAGCAGACTTGCTTGTGCTGAATTCCAGAAACAGAATTGCAGAAACTAAGTTAACAGGTAGGAAAAGGACATGGTCCCTTTCTCAATATGTCTATTGCAACAGATCCAAATAAGATGCAATTGTAAGCAGTGAAGGATACTTCTTGATCCAAAATAGGCATTTTGTGTCTTGCCTCCTGAGATGAGGAAGGCAGTATGGCTTATCAACCTAGTGAGAGAAATGAGTTGAGTAATAACTTCGCAATTCATTCCACGAAACAAATCAATTATATATTTATAAAGATAAACTCTGGCTAGAGTACCAAACACAGATTAGATTGGCCAGTCAGATATTGCTCTGAATTGAAAACAAAAAGTAAATGTTTCTCTTTATCCAAAACTGACTAAAGGAGAGGTAGGGCCTAACTAAAACTGAGCCCTCAAACTTGATCACATGGCCCAGCAATATAAAACTAGAAATCCTAATAACATACTAAAGTTTATATTAATCTGATAAGGATTTGAGCACAACTTTTGCATTGAGTTCAGTCCCAAGTATAGATACTTTTGTTCTATTCCTTCAAATTTCCTGTTAATTAAGGGTTACTTAATAATTACTTCTGCATCTAAACTTCATGTCTCTGTATCCTGAATGAAACCATATTAAAAACAATGGATCTCCAGAGAGAGATTCTAATGATGAGTGAACAAACAGAGAGGACAATCAACAAGTATTTGGTTTACATTCTTAACTCCAGGAAAAAAAAAGCATCTGTTTTCTCCTGTATTTCATTAACAAAAATATCTTTTTAACTAGTTCTGGCAATAAAGAGGTCATGCAAAACCAACCTTGAGAAAAGATTTCCTTGAGCAGCTTATTCTATGCAGTTAGACTGCTAATTTAAACAGAAAAGCTATGTAAGGCAAGACCAGAATCTGACTCCTCTTCCCTCTCACTAAAAAATACATGCTGAACATAGAGTTTTAAAAAGGGCCAGAAATTAGAGACATCATGTCATTCTTATAAAACAGGACAAGATTATTTTTCAAGTACCTCAGTGGAATTTGGATGCACAGTTCCAGTTCTTACTAGACCCTCTCAGGAAGGGTTAGTTTCCATTCCTTATTTCCCACTTACAAACTGTCACTTACATTGTAGTCAGTTTAATTCCAGTGAATGGACAAAAATACTTGTGCTTGAAACCTACCCTTAGCTTGTATTATTTGCAAAAGCATTTAAAGCTTAGATGGAAAAGTTTTACCCTTTTGGCTCAATGCTTCTTAAAAAAAAAAAAAAAGAAAAAAAAAAAAATTGAAATCTAATGTAAGTTAAATGAAAAGTTGTAGTCCTCTATATAACCTCTCCAAATAGAAAGCAATAGAAGGTTTATTTGAGTGATACCCTGAAAAAATACATTCGGAGAGATCTCATTAGATACGGACTTTCTTTGCCTTTAGTCCAGTCAAGTACCTATAATTTTCCTTCAAGGTCAAACAGTAGGATGTTCGATCTGAAGCAAAATCACAGCATTTCTTTCCACTAAATCCTGGTTTTCTGAAGCTCTGAAGTGCTGTGTGAACACCTTGAGCTACATCATGTGTTCTGTGTTCATTTACGAGCCCAATTTAATGTTAGATGCTATCCTTGCAATGTTTAGCTTTAGGAAGTTAACTAGAAATAGGCAGTTGCCTAAGAGATTAGATGCTATCACATAGTAGTAATATAAAAAAAAAAAACCAAAATCAATTTTAAATTAAGCTACTATAACTCTAGATAACAGATTTAGTAAAGGCTAACACTAAGATAAAAGAACTTATGGCTATTTTGTAAATATAATCTAAGAACAAAATATATAGCATCAACTAAAGTTGTTACAAAATTTTCTGTGCAGCCTTAGTGTCAATATCCTACTAATGAAATGAGCAGATGCTTTCTAATCTTAAAATTCTCCTGAAAAGATTTTCTTCTGTTGTAGCAAGCTGTTAAACAGCGCTGTTTGGGGCCACTACATGAAAATGCTGCAGACCCCTGGAAACACCTACTAAGAGACCTCACTTTCCACACTGGCATTAGCTTTTGATAAAAGCTAAACCTGTAAATGTGTAACTTCTGAGCATGAACAATACATCTTTCCACAGGCTCTAGAAATCAGTGCTGATGTCAAGAAATGATTCTATTATATATATATATATATATATTAGTAGAAGCTCAATATTCAGCCATGACCTCTACCCACATTTTCACCACATTCCCTCAAGAATTATGGGCATAGATTCTAAACTAAAAAGGATTTTCATGCAGTTTACTTCTTTGCTACAAGAGAAGTTCCGAAACTTGAGAGAATAATATATCCTCTTATGAAACATTATCTAGCTCTATATAAGGATAAATGTACTAATTTAAGTCATGATTTGGTTTTGAATTGTATGGCACAATCATTTTGGAAGAACTTTGTTGTATCAATATAAGCAGATATATTTAAAGTTTGAGTTACTGTACTAGAAATTACTAGTGTAAGATTTCTTCATTCACAAATTTATAAGTTAAAGCAATAGTGTAAGAACAATGAATTTACATTTAGTCTTGTTGTCCTAAACCTTTCTCTGTAAATTTTGAAATTCCAATACTAAGAGACAAACACAGGAGGAAAAGTAAAACTGATCATTGGTTCATATAGGCTGTGCATAGCATATACTGCTTTGAAGTCAAAGTTCACACTGCAGTATTTTAGAACCACTTTGATTTTAATCACACTGCATTTTAAGTTGCTATAGATATATTCATATTATATTACTTTTACCATATCATATATCATATATCATATCATGTCATATATCATATCACATTATATCATATCATATATCATATATCCTATAATATATCATATCATATGTCATATCATGTCATATCATATATCATTAATATTATACACTCAACATATTATAGATATCATCTATAGGAAAAAAGTCTATTATATGTTTTACTAGGAATTCCTTCTTTTTCAGTTTTTAAGTTTTGCTTGTTTTACACAAGCATAATATCTTTTAACATTCTAGATGTTTACTATCAAATTATATTACTATAAAAACCAAAAAAAGTGCTTTCATTCTATCTCCAAACCATGCAATAATTTACAAAGATTCATGCTGGAAAAAGACTCATTCTTGCCCAGCATGAGTTCTCTTTCCAAGATAAATTTAGTTAATCATAGGTTGCCTTTTTATACCATGGAACCAAACATTTTCATCATAATATGATTTGAAAATAGAGTTTTAAAGATTTCAGAGCAACAGATGCAGAAATTTTAATGTAGAATACCTTTTTTTTTGCATTATTTAATCAGAATTTCCAGGGATCCACGGGCCTACAAGGGTTAAAATCCTGTTTAAATTTCATTTAATCTCTGAAAGGTTTTGCTTCTCTGAAGATTTAGAATTAATCATAGTAAATAATAAAAGAACACATAACCTTTAGTAACTAGAATAGATTAAACAACATTTGTAATTAATAAGCATTACCTCATTATTAAATGGCATCAGGGATGACTGTTTTATAGCCATATTAACACTGATGGAAAATGTTGAAGCATCTAAATGTCAAGCCATTTTCCTTAGTTTCAACCATTCTTCCATTCTAATGCACAACAAATTGGTCAAGCTACAGCACGTAAATAGCAGAAAGGTTACTGAAGCACCAGCATGACCTATTCTAACCTACTGTTTACCGAGGTTAAATATTCCTGGTGTTAAAAAAAGTTGCAAGGCTGTATTCAGCTATAAATACCACATCTGAGCAACTATAGATACTGTAGCTGAGAACAGACTGTATAAATGCTTCTGGAGTATTCGTACAGACAATTTTGATCTCCATTAATAAAAAAATTCAGTGTACTATTGAACTTCAAATGAAATGTAAAGTTATAGGAACTAGTCATAGTGGTTACATTTAATCCATTGTAACATTATTCTGAGGAGACATGAAGTAATTTCTTCTTCCCAACAAAGAAAAATTCTTGGGAAAAAAAAAAAGACAATTTTCCATGACTTTATAATTAGTCATATGATTCTCTGTTTTTTATCTGATTGGTACAGTTCCTCAAATGTTCAAAGATATAGATAGCACAACATATCAACTGGATGGACTCCTTCATCCATCACCCTCTGGCATAAAACATAATCCACTCAGCTTTTAAAGATCCTCAAAATTACCATTTATGTAGACTTATTAATACAGGATATGATAATCACTTCAAAAGCCATCTCTTCCAGCCTGTCATTCTTTTCCAGACAGCATCATTAGGACAGACTATTATTCATCAAACCTCAGTGAACTTTAAGTAAATCAAATCTCCTTCTGAGATTATCAGATTCTGTCCCGCCTGCAATTTAACATAATCAAATGTATTTTATTTAAAATGACGCCAAAAATAGATGCATTTAAAGGGCACATACATTTCTTATGAATATGCTTAAAGAAAGAATTTGATAAAGGCTTCCTAAATATGACTACAAGCTGCAAAAATGCTTAAAAATTTAAGATGAAATGGTCACAGCACCAGCCTGCCATTGTTCAAGAATTGTTTGGACAGGCACATGGTGTGACTCTTGGGGATGGTGCTATGCAGGACAAGGAGTTGGACTCAATGATCCTTGTGGGTCCCTTACTGTAAGAGCCTGATAAGAGAAAGGCTCCAAAAGTGTTTCATCATTATGATTGCTCAAAACTTGGAAAGCTCCAAAAATGCTTCATCATTTTGTCTTCTTATCGCAGTACGGGTGGTTTGGACTGTGGGTAGCCTGCCTTGAGGCCCATAAAGAGGAAGGTGAAACTGGTGCAAGCTGAAGGGAAAAGCGAGGGGCAGAGTCCCTGACCTTTGCCTTTGCCCCCCGCCACCACCATCACCTGCTGTGAGACGCTCTGAGGCCTCCTGGAGCTGACACTGCCCACCTGAGGAGACCCTCCCTGATCCTGCACCCCTGGAGTGGAGACAGGAGTGAGTTGTGGAACCCCCACCCTGCTCCCGCAGCCCGTGGTGAGAGCACCATGAGTGGGACAAGGTTCGGCTGCAGGACTGGGCACTGTGCCTGCATCTGGGAGGGGGGATGGCCACATCCTGGACAGACTGCTCCTGAGATTGGAGAAGGCAGATAAGAAGCTTAAAACAACAGAAAAAAAAGGGCAAAAAGTGCTTCGCTCCCCCCACCCCACCTTGGCAGCACCAAAGGTAGCACAGTGTGGTATTGATCTATCCTATGCTTTTCTTTTTAAGTAACCTTGGCTTTTTCTAACTTTTCTCTATTTTTCTCTTCCCTTCTCTTTGCCTCTTTTACTGTTAAATAAAATACATCCATTTTTTGGCATCAACATCTAACCTTGTTTGGTTTTAATCTCATTTCTGGGAATATTTTGAACCTTCTAAGTTCCTTCTGGTTTATGCACAGAGACTTCGCTTTCTTTGCTTTTCTGGGTTTAAACTGGATTGTAACACTCACAACTCAGTGGATTCTGTGATTCTGTGACACCTAAGAAGTTAACAGTTCTGTAGCTCAGTATAAGTTTTTTGTACAGATTATTTTTTTCATAGTGAAGATGAAGGTGTATATAAGTACTTGTAATGAAACAGGGCCTGTATTTGGTATGCAGCAGTGCTCCTTTTTTTGAAGAGTTATTTCAACTTTATATTTTTAGTAAATGTAATAATAAAAGAGGAACTAGTTGCCTGGAAAACATCCATACAAGTCTACTGAGTACCTGTATTCGCATAAAATGTAATTGTACTGTTTATTCCACTGTAAGACAAAGACATAAAATTTCAGCCTCATTAGGTTTTAGGATGTGGAATTTGGGTTTTTTTTGCAACACATTAACTTTTTTTACAAGAAAATGAGACACAAATTGGCATAATCATTTACAAATGTTAAATAATACTTAGTTAATATTTCTTGGCAATAAATTGAAATAACACAAAAGCCTGAGGGCAAAGTTAATGCCTTGCTGATTATTGCATATAGTTGATTTTTCATAACAGTATGAAGAAATTTGTTAGTGTATAACATTTCTAGTCTTTATTAACTGATAAAGATATGATAAACTGACTATATTAAATCTATATTAAATCTGTTTGTGTTTCTATTTATAGCACCTTTTCATTCAGATTCATAAATGTGTCCTGTAGAATTTTGTGAGGATCACACTGCAGTATTACTGTAAGCTACATGAAATTTCACTGAGTTTCTAAGAAATTTATAAATCTGTTTCAATATGGAGTAGCTTACCTACATAGGCAACAGGAAATTTTATAACCTGAATGGTAATTTTGGTACTTGGGAGTGAAAGATAGATTGAAGACATTTCACAGAGAGAATCCAAGCAAAAACTTGCTTGAGGACCAAATGATAATCTCAGTTTGGATAGGAAAGGTAATTATTTTCTTTCCCGCAAGAAATGAGATCAGAATTTTATAATTATGTAATACTCAGTATTGTGTATTACTTTAAGATGCCTGTTTCAATTACCTGTGAACTTGTAACCTATCAGCTTTAAGTATATTGCTTACCCAATTAAGGCCAGAATGCTACTTACTTACTGAAGATAAGGGCTTCAAAGAGCCTACTGATAATCTTTGCAAGTTTCTTTCTCTTGTCTTGGACCATGACAGCAGGAAAATAGTATGAATTAAAATACTACCAAAATGAAGACCACGTGGGACTTTCAAGATGTAATTCATAAAGTAAGTGAGGGAATATTTAGATTTTTGCAAAGCACTTAAGAAAAGATTTGGAGTATGCTAGAGAAACATAGGGTCACCTGAGTGGAAGTGAATGTGTTAAGGGAGAACGGCAAATCTGCTGAAGAAAAAAGTCTGGAAGAAGCCTATTTGCTCCTGCTATACCAATTTTGTTTCTTCTATTTGTTCTTTTCTTTCACTGATTCAGTTGAAAAGTCACTGACATAGAAGCTGCTTTGAAATTTGTTTAACTGAGAGTGAACTGACCTAGATGAGTACATGTGGGAGTCAAGCTCACACATGACATTTGAAAAGTACAGCATTAAAAAAATGTCAGTCATCCATGTATCATCAAGGAGCTCCTCAAAGCCAAGTTTAGAGTAATTCATATTACTCAAAACCCCTTTGAAAGGTTCCAGGACAATGAAATAGCTAGGAGCTCACAGTATGCCTTATAGTGTGAATTGCCTGATAAAGCTAGCCTGAGATGATTAGGAAAAAAACAACTTCACCAAATATGGAGGAGGCATTGGAATGAATATTTTCCTCCAGCTTTATGTTCCTTTACCTTAAACACATCTGAAAAAAACTTGACTCAAACTTTCTTCTAACACTGCTAATCTATTATTACTCAACACCAAGCTATTAACTCTACATGAATAAAAGTTATGGTAAGTCTTACAAAGATTACAGTCATATGTTTTCAAATCTAGGAGAAACATACCTCTGCAACAATAGGAGAGTCACGATGTAATCTGCAATATTTATCTTATTAATTCAATGTTTATTTGAAACCAATAATTGAATAGTCCTTTACAATTTAATAGAAGCAACTAAAATTGCCTCATTTACACGTTTATTTTTAGACTTTTCACATTTTTCTATCCAACATTTTTTCTGATGCTACACAGCAAAGAAGATAATTTGACTTAAGATTTAGTTTATTTTAATATAAACCATCCTTAAATACATTTTTGAAGTTTTCCAATTCAGTGGTAATGCATTTCTAAAGAAAAAATCAAAAAAGGCAGCACAAAACCACCTTAAGAGTCCACTTTGTTCTCCAGCATTGATGAAATGTCTTAATATCATAGAGGGTATTATAGGAGATTTGTTTAAATTAGAACCCTTTCTCTTCACTACTTTTAAACATATAAATAGCTTATCTTGATGTAAAATCAATATATGTTTCATTTCCACTTCTAACTACCTCTGGTCCTGCTTATAAGAATTTTCTTTTAAAACAGACAACCTGACAAATTCTTTAAATGAAGTCCTACAAAATCCTGGCAAGTCAGGGATAAAAAAAAAATGTTCTGTGAAAAACCCAGCCATGCAGTGAATATTGTCTGTGACCATGATCCTGTGTGAATGAAACTGTTTATCAAGCTAACCAGTATGTGTAATCATGGGCAAAGTGGTAGCGAGAATTGAATTCATGAGGATATTTACGTATAACTTTCATGTTCATCTGTTGCTGTCTGAGCAATGAGACAAAATCCTAATTAAAAGAAAGACTTTTTTTTCCATTACATCTCCAATAATGCTAAACTATAACATACTTGAAAAACATTGTAATTTTTTTTTTCTGTTTTCAAAATAAAAAAAAATCAAAAAATAGTACAAGTCCAGAATTATACCATGGGTTATATATTTTTATTGATGCCATGAATTCATTGTACCATTTTGGAACTTCTGGTTTGTTTGGGTATAACTCTGCAGTAATAAGGCTCAGATTATGTTTGAAGTAACATGTTGTAACTCATTTCTTTTAGGCTTCATCCTTCCATTTTCCATAACAGAGGAACAACCTCTAGCTATGCCCAATAGCTTACTGATTGATTTTATGTCTACCCTACTTTGAAGGGCAGTGGTGTGTTTTCCTAACAAGATACAGTCAGCTGGATAAGGATATTTTAATATTGGACAAGCACTACTAATCACCTGATAGTGGTACCAAAGTTTGTATAAGGGTACAATGTCATAAAAGCCTGCGTGCTGACATTAGAATGTCTGCATTTGATCATGGCACCACCTCTTTTCTTCATGTCTGCCTGGCATTGGCAGCACACAGATATTGTTAGCCTAAGTTCTGCAAAAAAAAAAAACAGTAGAAGCTTTAATTCTGAATCAAACCAAGGCCAAAGGTATGTCTATATTTAAGCACCATGTGGGTTTTTTCAGTTTTCCTCTTGCAAAATTACGGTATTACCCCAGAAATAGTACCGAGAGGAAAAATGTCTGTACAAATAGTTTGTAGCAACAGAGTTATTATGCCACCTTCCTATGTTCAAATTATATCCATGAGTGCTGTGGCAAAGAAGCCTTGGAAAAGTGAATTTGTCCTTGCAAGTTCCTCAAATATCTGCATTTACTTTATAGAACACATAAGCCAACTGTTTTTCTTACTTGGACACCTTCATCAGAAACATAAAACTTAGCTGAGCTCCATCCTGGCTTTTATCTTGTTCTTAAAGGTGCTCCTTTTACAGCAATTGTTGTGTTGCTGTAGAGTATACCAGTAAGTTCAGAAAAGTGTCCATGCAGAGAGACAGGGTAGGAATCCAGCTAATCTACACGAATGTCTACATAAAACTCGATGTCTGAACAGAAGATTAGATGTCTGGATTTACATTCTGTCACTGTTGTAATCAGCACACTCAGTGAGATTTATCCTACCTGTTTAACGTTTTGAATACCTCTCTAGCAACCAAGAACCATAGTGAATAGGTTCCTACCTTCAGTAAGAGGAACTAGGATATCAAACCCTCATATAAGTACTTATCCTGTAGACACTCAGAGTAATGGGGCAATGAATCCCACCTGCAGAACTATAGGTATATGAAACCTGGCAACAGTTTCCTGCAGTAGGAAAGTACAAAATAGGGTAGTAACAGTGACCAGCGTAAGTTTATGCTTAGATTAAGCTGATTGCAAGAATTGGCTAATTTACTCAAATGGAAAACCAGATAAGTTTCTTGCATATGTCTTTTTAATAAATTCAGTGCTGATAATGATGATAATGATGAAAAATATAGTAATGAGAAGTGAAAGAAAATATGATCATGATTTAATTATAGAGGAAATTTCTTTGACAATCTTTGACAATAAACACATCAGGAAAATGTGACAAGAACAAGAAATTGAAAGAAAAGAGTGTGAAGGTTGAAATAAAGGTATGACATGATATATGAAGTTGCTTAAGTATATGAAGGAAATTAACCCCAAATTTTGGGTGTTAAGGCTCTGGAGGATTATACTGCCTGCCTATAATGTTTAACTGCCCAAAGAGAAAGAAAATGTTTTTCTTTTACCTATTGTGGTCGACCTGGCTGAGCATCAGGTGCTCACTAACCCTTTCTATCACTTCCCGTCTTTGATAGGAAAGGGGAGGAAACTAGAGTAAAAGCTCACGGGTCAAGAAAAGAAGAGAGAGATAAACTTACCCATTACCCTCATGGGCAAAGTGGTTGACTTGGCACAAAATTAATTTAATTTATTGCCAGTTAATGGCAGAGTTGGATTCTAAGAAATAAAAGCAGCTAAAACCACCTTTCCCCCACCTCTCTTCTTCCCAGGTTGAATTTTACTGCTGGCTCTTCTGCCTCCTTCCCACAGGTGGTGCAGAGGAATGGGGAATGCACTTGTGTCCACTTCATCATATATCCTCTCTGCTGATCCTTCCTCCTCACACTCTTCCCCCGCTCCAGCATGGTGACCCACAGGATACAGCCCTTCGTGAACTACTCCAGTGTAGGTCTTTCCCCCAGGCTGCAGTTCTCCACAAACTGCTCCAGCATGGCTCCTTCCCATGGGGTGCAGTACTTCAGGAACAGATTGTCTTAGCATGGGTCTACCACAGGGTTACAAGTCCTGCCAAAAAATCTGCTTTTGCATGGACTTCTCTCCATAGATCAGAGATCCTGAAGGACCCCACTCCAGCACAGGGTTTCCATAGGCTGTAACTTCCTTCAGGATACATCCACCTGTTCTAGAGTGATTCTCCAAAAGCTTCAGAGGAGCATCCTGATTCAACATAATCTTCTCCAGAGGCTGCAAGCAAATATCTGTTCTGGTGTGTGCAGCATCTGTTCACTCTCACCTTGGTGTCTCTAAGGCTCTTTCACATTTTCCTCATTCCTCTTTCTCACAGTATATTTTTTACTCTTTTTTTAATGTTTTCCCAGAGGTAACATCAGCATCATGGATAGGCTCAGATGTGCCCTTCAATAGGTTCACTGGAGCTAACTAGAATTGGCTGTGTCTAACACCGCAGCACCTGCACTACCAAAACCTTACCACAGTCATGCAATACTGCCATGTGCACAGAGAACATAAATGAAGAACTGTTTCTCAGGGGTCTTCTATTTTGAGAAGTTTTATCAAAAGACAAAATAACCTTTGACATATTTTGCAATATATTTTCCAAGCAGAGCAGTGTTACAAATCTGTGTCTTAAAAGGCAGTTGTTTGTGTTTAATGAAGTTACCTCCTTTACTAGAAAGTGCAAACATCTGGGAGGTTAGTCCTGGAACAAGAGATAAAGGAGGGTGAGTGTCATGCTAGTGTATTCAGTCCCCCACCCTGTAATTTTTGATACTATCAGAAAATTGGGTAGAAAATGGGCATATGAGCTGTTTTAATGCTGTTGAATCATTCTCCTTTAGTATTTGAGTTTTGGATCAGGACAAGAGTTTTGAAGTGTACCTCCTAATTGTCTCCTATGATTCACATGGTGGAGCAGTTTCAGACAGGAATTATTGAAATCCTTTTGGCCAAAATCTAAACTCCTGCGAGCATTCCAGGGGCTCATGAAATGCACTACAGTTTCTGAATTCACATCCTAGGACAGAAGCAAGCTGGACCAAAGTAAATTCCCCTAAAACACACACAGTGGTTGCAATTTTCTCATCCTCAACCATTGGCTCTATTATCTGATAAAATTGTATTTTGCCACTTACTGATGTAGATGTGGTCCTCATGGCCATGAATCACATATCAGAAGATAAGTGATAACTATTAGCATTATTAAAATGAGAAATTATATGCAAGCCTGTCATAAGAAATTCAGTAACTGCAGCATGTTGTCATAACTATTTATTTCTTACTCTCTGAACTATTAATATCATGCTGTCTTAATCAACCAAAACAAGATTTGAGCTTTTATTAAAACAGCTGTTCAACATGTTTCCTTCCATAGAAGCATGCAAAGAGGAAATCTCACAGAATTATTAACACAATTTTTGTCTCAAGGAACAAATGAAAGAGGATCATTTCAAATTGCAGTTTGTGCGAGAATATCACCTAAATTAATCACTGTCTAGATTCATTTATTTCATAATTAGGAAGATCTTTTCTTTTGCATGAAAAAAGTGAGCCATTAATAGAGCAGACATTCATAAAGTCAGATGGTTTTGTTTAAGTATGCAGCTTTGTAAATGTGTAATCTTTATAAGCATAATTCAATTCCTTGATTAATAGAATACAGCAAGATGAATGTAGAGGGAAAAAACCCGCAGAACCACAAGTAATTTAGGTTGGAAAAGACTCTAAGATCATCAAGTCCAGTCATTAATCTGGTCCTACTAAGTCCGCCGCAAAACCATGTATTTAGGTCCCACATCTACACATCTTTTAAATACCTCCAGGTAAAGGGACTCAACCACTTCCCTGAGAAGCCTGTTCTAAGGCTTGTCCGTCCTTTCAGGGAAGAAATGTTTCCTAATATCCACTATAAACCTCCCTTGTCACAACTTGAGACCTTTTCCTCTTGTCCTATCATTTGTTACTTAGAAGAGACCAGCATCCCCCTCAATACATCTTCCTTTCAGGTAGTTGAAGAGAGCAGTAAGATTTTTACTGAACCTCCTTTTCTCCAGATTAAACAACCCCAGCTCCCTCAGCATCTCCTCATAATACTCGTGCTTCAAACCCTTCACCAACTTATTTGTCCTTCAGTGGAAATGCTCCACCACCCCAATCTCCTTTTGTAATAAGGGGCCCAGAGCTGGACAGAGTACTCGAGGTATGGCCTTACCAGTGCTGAGTACAGGGGGACAATCCCTGGCCTGGTCTTGCTGGCCACACTATTGCTGACACAGGCCAGGATGCCATTGGCCTTCCTGACCACCTGGGTACCTGTTAGATCATGTTTAGTTGCTGCCAACCACCACCCCAGGTCCTTTTCTGCTGGGCAGCTTTCCAGACACTCTCCCTCAGCCTGTAGCGCTGCATGGGGTTGTTGTGACCGAGGTGCAGGACCTGGCATTTGCCT